>JAJOZX010011519.1:0-17500 GCA_023014485.1 Bathynomus jamesi
AATCGTTGACATTTATTAGAAAATAGTAGTAGCCCAGAATAGACCTTGTTGGACTCCACTAGTTAGCATCACCTCGCCGGATAAAAATGTCTTTTAATCTGATGTACTGATGGCGATTTGACAGATATGATCTAAACCAATCGAGGATATTTCCTCTTATTTCCATATCTGTGAAGTTTATTCAATAGGATTTCAAGTGAAAGTGTATCAAATGCTTTGGACAAGTCGAGAAAGATGAAAGCAGTGCGTTTTTTGTTAAGTTCTGATGTACACATTTCTAATAGCATGTTTATGGCATCTTCCGTTGTATGTTCACATCTAAACCTAAATTGTGTTTCAGTTAAAATATCGTATGATTAAGAATTAGTAAGTCTATTGTACACGAGTTTTTCAAATAATTCAATTAAAGTTGGCAGTACGGAAATGGGGCGATAATTGAATGGTGTGTTTGGGCTTCCCGACTTACATTAAATACAAGGCATACTCTGGCTTCCTTTAGACTGTCATAGAATATAAATACTGATTAATTCATTACCTTACTGAGAGGGATTGCAATTTCATCGAATACTAATTTGTATATTTTTACCTGGATCGAATGATGTCAGAATCTTTATTTTTTTAGATTTTTTTTACTAGAGAGATATCGTTTGTACGATTGGATCAAAGAAGAGTGAGTTTGATTTGGTTGTGGCATGTATTCTCAGGCCTACGTATCTAATATATATATAATATATATAATATATATATAATATATATATATAATAATATACACAGTATATATCCTAAATATGTAGTTTTAAATTTATTATGTTTGATTCATCGTATCGTTCATTACCTTCAAGAATTATCATATACAGCGTGTCCCAAAGAAATGTATACCCACTTTGTTCGATAATACCAGCTATGAGGATAATAAATATATACTTTTTATGTTTTTTAGTAAAGACTTTTCTCCTGAATCTAAATATGTAATTATTTTTATTAAAAATTGAAAAACAAAAACAACGTTACAGATGTTTAAATTATAATTATTATTTTCGAGACTTCATGTGCGATATTTTCAAATTTTTGCACGTATACGAGATTAAAGTTGAAACCGACGGCACTGTGCAAAACTTACAAAAACAACGTTCTGGAAGACGTCGAACATCTTAGATAAAGTGTCATTAACCATGGAATTTGTAAATTTTTTGAATTAATAATAATTACACATTTATGCTCAATATCAACACTAAACATAAGTATCTCAAAACAGTCGGTTAAAATATTAGAAAATATCGCACATGAAGTCTCGAAAAATAAATAATTATAATTTAAAACATCTGTAACTTTTTTGTTCTTCAATTTTTAATAAAAATAATTACATATTTAGATTCAGGAGAAAATTCTTTATTAAAAAACATATAAAAAGTAATATATTATTATCCTCATAGCTGGTATTATCGAACAAAGTGGGTATACATTTCTTTGGGACACGCTGTATATATAATATATATATATAATATATATATATATATATATATATATATATATATATATACACACGACGTCATAAAGGTATCACTTTTTACCTACCGAGGTTTGTAATAAAACTCTTCAGCGCATTTCAAACTCTATTATTATTAATGATAAATTATAAATATTTATACCTTAAAACGAATTCAGTGTTTTAGTTGTAAAATTTTCGTATCACTCCAGCTCTGATTTGAGTCGACTTCAAAAATAATATATAATTAAAACAACAGAAATGACTGCCACTTAATTTTTACTTAAAACTCTGAAAATAATATGAATATTTATATCTTCATTCATTAAGTGAAATCAACTACTTAAATTTCAATGTATGCGGAAATATATATATTTATATATATATATATATATATATATATATTATATATATATATATATACAGGGTGGGCCAAAAGACTGTTGCCCGAAAAAAAATAGTTTAGACTGCGTCAGGCAAAATACTTTTGGGCCACCCTGTATATTATGGTTGATCTCATCAATATTGACGAATTTCTAAATTCTGTATTCTAAAACTCTTTTTCCACTAAGTTTGTTCCAATGTACATAAAAATAATTTCTGTAAAACTCACTCAAATCAAATAATATTTAGGAATCGTTCTGTGAAGTTAAGTTTTGTGTTGTGGTTAAGCGTATATACTAGATAGAAGACGGACCATGATTCCCGTTTATAACCTTTTAACCAGTATGAAGTTTTTTATTGTTGTTTTTCTTTCAAAGTATTCGATAGGGGAACCTGGATGCCATCGAATACTTTGAAAGAAAAACAACGATAAAAAACTTCATACTGGTTAAAAGGTATAAAACGGGAATCATGTCCGTCTTATGTCTAGGTATACGCTTAACTAGGGGAACCTGGATGCCATCGAATACTTTGAAAGAAAAACAACGATAAAAAACTTCATACTGGTTAAAAGGTTATAAACGGGAATCATGGTCCGTCTTATGTCTAGGTATACGCTTAACTAGGGGAACCTGGATGCCATCGAATACTTTGAAAGAAAAACAACGATAAAAAACTTCATACTGGTTAAAAGGTTATAAACGGGAATCATGGTCCGTCTTATGTCTAGGTATACGCTTAACTAGGGGAACCTGGATGCCATCGAATACTTTGAAAGAAAAACAACGATAAAAAACTTCATACTGGTTAAAAGGTTATAAACGGGAATCATGGTCCGTCTTATGTCTAGGTATACGCTTAACTAGGGGAACCTGGATGCCATCGAATACTTTGAAAGAAAAACAACGATAAAAAAACTTCATACTGGTTAAAGGTTATAAACGGGAATCATGGTCCGTCTTATGTCTAGGTATACGCTTAAAACTAGGGGAACCTGGATGCCATCGAATACTTTGAAAGAAAAACAACGATAAAAAACTTCATACTGGTTAAAAGGTTATAAACGGGAATCATGGTCGTCTTATGTCTAGGTATACGCTTAACTAGGGGAACCTGGATGCCATCGAATACTTTGAAAGAAAAACAACGATAAAAAAACTTCATACTGGTTAAAAGGTTATAAACGGGAATCATGGTCCGTCTTATGTCTAGTATACGCTTAACTAGGGGAACCTGGATGCCATCGAATACTTTGAAAGAAAAACAACGATAAAAAACTTCATACTGGTTAAAAGGTTATAAACGGGAATCATGGTCCGTTTATGTCTAGGTATACGCTTAACTAGGGGAACTGGATGCCATCGAATACTTTGAAAGAAAAACAACGATAAAAAAACTTCATACTGGTTAAAAGGTTATAAACGGGAAACATAAGACGGACCATGATTCCCGTTATAACCTTTAAACCAGTATGAAGTTTTTTATCGTTGTTTTCTTTCAAAGTATTCGATGGCATCCAGGTTCCCCTAGTTAAGCGTATACCTAGACATAAGACGGACCATTCCGTTTATAACCTTTTAACCAGTATGAAGTTTTTTATCGTTGTTTTTCTTTCAAAGTATTCGATGCATCCAGGTTCCCTAGTTAAGCGTATACCTAGACATAAGACGGACCATACATAAGACGGACCATGATTCCCGTTTATAACCTTTAACCAGTATGAAGTTTTTTATCGTTGTTTTTCTTCAAAAGTATTCGATGGCATCCAGGTTCCCCTAGTTAAGCGTATACCTAGACATAAGACGGACCATGATTCCCGTTTATAACCTTTTAACCAGTATGAAGTTTTTTATCGTTGTTTTCTTTCAAAGTATTCGATGGCATCCAGGTTCCCCTAGTTAAGCGTTATACCTAGACATAAGACGGACCATGATTCCCGTTTATAACCTTTTAACCAGTATGAAGTTTTTTATCGTTGTTTTTCTTTCAAAGTATTCGATGGCATCCAGGTTCCCCTAGTTAAGCGTTATACTAGACATAAGACGGACCATGATTCCGTTTATAACCTTTAACCAGTATGAAGTTTTTTATCGTTGTTTCTTTCAAAGTATTCGATGGCATCCAGGTTCCCCTAGTTAAGCGTATACCTAAACATAAGACGGACCATGATTCCCGTTTATAACCTTTTAACCAGTATGAAGTTTTTTATCGTTGTTTTTCTTTCAAAGTATTCGATGGCATCCAGGTTCCCCTAGTTAAGCGTATACCTAGACATAAGACGGACATGATTCCCGTTTATAACCTTTTAACCAGTATGAAGTTTTTTATCGTTGTTTTCTTTCAAAGTATTCGATGGCATCCAGGTTCCCTAGTTAAGCGTATACCTAGACATAAGACGGACCATGATCCCGTTTATAACCTTTTAACCAGTATGAAGTTTTTTATCGTTGTTTTTCTTTCAAAGTATTCGATGGCATCCAGGTTCCCCTAGTTAAGCGTATACCTAGACATAAGACGGACCATGATTCTCCGTTTAAACCTTTTAACCAGTATGAAGTTTTTATCGTTGTGTTTTCTTTCAAGTATTCGATGGCATCCAGGTTCCCCTAGTTAAGCGTTTATACCTAGACATAAGACGGACCATGATTCCCGTTTATAACCTTTTAACAGTATGAAGTTTTTTATCGTTGTTTTTCTTTCAAAGTATTCGATGGCATCCAGGTTCCCCTAGTTCGTTGGTGAGCAAGTGGGTATTAGCCGTTCGTTGACGGGGTATTGTGGTTGCCAGCCGTTCATTGTGAGTGGTCCTGTACGACAGGAGTAAGTATTGTTTCTGATTTTCCATCTTCGTTATGATTCTATTCTTCAGTGTGGACCACACCCATTTTGGCAGTGTCGTTCATCACCCTGAAGTAGTGAAGCGTCTCCAGACCCTCTATGTAATCTTCTATGAGTCCCCATAACTCGGGGTCAGAATTCAGGAATCCACTCGAAATTCCAAAGCAATGAAAGAGCTACTTCGTGTTTTTGGTGACGAAGTTGTTATTTGTCATTTCCAGATTTCCTTACGTCCAGCAGGATACAGTCTGGGGTTCATCCATGCCCTCTTTCTTATTAAGGACTTTCAACAGTGCTCGCTTGGACTACGTTGACACAGTTGGATCAAAGAATGTCATTCCGACAAGTTTCTCGCTCAAATACCACAGTGTCCACCGAATTTATTGTAGGCATCTTCGGAGAGGACAGGATCCTATTTTTTCACACTTAACATGAAATTGGAGGAAAGTGAGGTCGTCGTTGGGTGTAGAAACGTTGAAAAGGGCCGTGAATCATATCTTGAAGTAGACCCGGACAACAAAAATATACAGTATGGAGTATTAACTAGAGGTATCTGCAGTACAAACTAACGAAAATTGCAATAAATTGAATACGGATATGGATGTCCTTTTGACATGATACACACAGACCGTGCATGGAACAAGGAACTCTTCTGAGAAAATTAAATCCACTATAGTCCGAATAAGTAATGGTAAAGGACAAACCATCATGAAATGGACATATTATGTGCCTGAAAAGTGGACGCTCAATTTTGCCAGTTGAATTTTAAGTTTTGGTTTTGCTTAAAAATACAATAATTACCCCTTTTTCTTTGATGTATTCAATCCGACGTGAATGCAACGAGTCTTTTGCTTATATTGAGGTTCTGAATATAGTAGGCGAGGTGTAACTATAAACCCTAGATCCTGTCCCAAAAGCTGGATCCTATCTGCTTGCAGATAGCTGGTGAGGGGAAGCTATATTTTGGGGCCTCTTTGCGAGTGACTCGTTGCCCACGTCGGGCTAACATCATGAAAAAGAAAAAACTATAGTGTTTGTCATCTACCATTACTTATTCGGACTATAGTGGATTTAATTTTCCCAGAAGAGTTCTTTGTTCCATGCACGGTCTGTGTGTATCATATATATATAAAATAAAATGTAATTTCGGTCCCCTTGCCAAATACACTGTCAGATCACGTGTCCGTTCCGAATCAAGAATTCACTGCTGTACTTTCGGGATACTTCGATATTCTAACTGTGCCTGAAACAAAGTCCCTCATGTATTTTCCATATACGTTCTTATGAAATCTAAATGACTAATGTACGTTCCACTTATTTCCGTAACGTTCCTACACTACCATTTGGAAAGCATAAATAAAGGATATTTTTTTTAAGAGTATATATATATACATATATATATATATATACATTTTAACTGCAAACACGCAGTATAATTAACGTAAAGAACGACGCTAGTATAGGAGAATATTCCGCGCAAGATGAGAGAGAGAACGAAACAAATGAAAAAATGAGGTAACCACCCGGGAATCGAACCCGGGATCTTCCGATTGCGGTCAGATATGATAACCATTACACCACGGCCTCACTCGATCAAATGCCGTAATTCTTCTACATACGCGCGCAGAAACCAATGCCCCAAGGGGGCATCTCCCGCATGCCGTACATTATATACATTTTAACTGCAAACACGCAGTATAATTAACGTAAAGAACGACGCTTGTATAGGAGAATATTCCGCGCAAGATGAGGAGAGAATATTCTCCTATACAAGCGTTGTTCTTTACGTTATATATATATATATATATATATACACACACACACAACATTAAATTCCTGACTGCTTTTCGCTTATAATTAAATAAATTAAATTACATTTAATTATTCATTTACTTTCGTAACTGAATTCTAAATGAACACTACACAATTAGGTATGCAATGCGTATAATTTCGATATTATCCTCTGCCTTAGAATAAAGGAAAAAAGATGAAAGTTTACGACACAGAAATATCTGACATGAAAAAAATAGTTGAATTTACTTTTACATTTTAAAATTTTGAACAAAATTGTTAGTTATTAATATTAGACATTTGTGGAGATGACATTTTACAGTGACCGAGTCAGTATTTTAAACAAGGGACCACAGACATTTCTGATGTGGTACACTGTTCATCAAAATAAGTTTTATTAGTTTATAACAGTACCAACATTACTGTAAATAATAATAATAATAATAATAATAATAATAATAATAATAATAATTTTAATAATAATTTTAATAATAATAATAATAATAATAATTGATAATGAAAATAGCTTTGCAACGAAATAACTTGTTCATAGTTTAGAATGGTTCCAACTAATATGCCTTAATCCAATTAGAAATTATATTGAAAAAGTTGAATAGAAGATAAATTTGTATAGATTTTTATGCAAAAATATGTTACATAAATCATCATTAAGCGGCACCCGTTAATTTAAAGCCAAAGTAATTAGAACCACAGTTTTTGTTCAATTTTCATTTAATATATTACATCGTTTAAAGTGTGAAGTCCATTCGGTTAAAGAATGTTGCCAGATCTTACAATCAGAATTGTCGTAAATGAAGTCCATTCGGTTAAAGAATGTTGCCAGATTTTACAATCAGAATTGTCGTAAATGAAGTCCATTCGGTTAAAGAATGTTGCAGATCTTGCAATCAGAATTGTCGTAAATGAAGTCCATTCGGGTCAAGAATGTTGCCAAATCTTACAATCAGAATTATCGTAAATTTACGAGTGACTAAAACATTGCTTAAACCTTTTCGAAAGCAAAAATGAATAATAATTAATTAATAATAGTTCAGATTCTGATGAGTTACAGACACGGGGGAAAAAGTTCGCTTGCTACAGTAAAATTTCTATACGTAAAGGGTATATTGTAACTAAATGTAAATATGTAAATTCAGGAGCGGCTCGCAGGTAGGCACTGTGGAACTGCAGCACCCCCATGATCTTATGATCTTTATATTTAAATATTTAAAATAGCCTCTCTGATTGTTTTTTTTCAATGAACTTTGAGTTTTTAAATCAGATTATATCCTTTTTTCCTTAAACTATTTCAATGCCGAACGAATGAATCACGAAAGTAGCTTCAGCCTTCCCGTGGAACTGCGTACTTAACAGTTCCAGATTTTGTTCGAAACGCTTGAAACCTCGGTGGCGGACGTACGAAGAGCGAGTCAGAATCGCTGGTTTAAGAGGATCCAAAGCACTGTGGACAGAGCAGTGCCGATTTGTTTGTTTGACGTGGTAGTTGTGTTGCTGTATCGTTTGCTAATTCGAAATTTAATTTCCGAATTGCATTTATCAATGATTCGTTATCATTTATTTTTTGTCGTGAGATTGAAGTTAATTATATAATAATTGGATTATTTACAATATATAGCTTTCATTTCTTAGAATATTTTTTCGCTCAGAATAAAAACAGAAGAATGGAATTTGTTTATAAATAAAATTTTTGGCAAATTCGAAATTACCCGTTAAGTGTAAGTACCCTATAATTGATTTTAATGATACTATTTTACTTATTTTTATGACTGAGTAGTGAGTAGTTATCTATTTATCTATTCGACTTTCTCTCTCTCTCATATATACAGTATATATAATCGACACAATTGTTCGCAATTTCTGAGGCAGCACCCCCAAAACTGAAAGTCACGAGCCGCCACTGTAAATAATAATAATTATAATCATTTGAAAAATATAAACACATACAGAAGGTTGACAAAAGTAAATAGACACCGGTTCTTGTATAGTTTTGGGTTTGATAAAAAACGTGAATAAATAACACTAGGCAACAAATTTCAACTTTTTTTTTGTTACAGACACGTGAACTACTGATTCCTACTAAAGCGCTGATGCTGATTTCAGATCTGATATCAAAATTTCTCTATCACGTCCAGATTTTGTGTAACCGAAAACCCCTATTTTTCATTTTTTTTCTCACCCGCTTCTATTACGAAAGCCGTCTAAGCTACTTTTCCGTGCCACGTTTTATGTTAAGCATACTTAAATAATTAGTGAACAGGGATGTCTTTCCTCCTTTATTCTGGCTTAAGACAGACAGCGGAATTCCGCTGGCGGAGTTACCACCCCTGCGCCCAACCATCCACCCAAAGCGCGTTAGTATTTTGTTGTTACTACTGAAAGGCAAATTCCTGTTCTTAAGTGAAACTTTGGTGTGTGCTCTTCCTTTGTCGCTTGTAGGATGACGAGCTCTCCTTCTGCAGGAACCAACAATAATCTCCCATCATATTTGGGTTGAAATTACCTTGGTATCTGTTTTCCATAACTGAGATCTGTTGGTGGAAGCGCTCACCATGCTCGTCACTTACAGCCCCAAGGTTGGCCGGGAAGAAGTCAAGATGAGAATGTAAAAAATGAATTTTCAAAGACATTCTGCATCCCATTATTTCATAAGATTTAAGTATGTTTTCTACGAGTTTACGGTGGTTTTCAGCTTTGTGGTTTCCAAGAAAATTTTTGACAACTTCAACGAAAGATGTCCATGCTCCTAGTTCATTCTCATTTAGGTTAGATGGAAACGATGAGTCGTGGATGACACTGCGGATCTGTGGTCCAGTGAAAACTCCAGCTTCTAGCTTAGCATCTGTCAATATTCCTTTGAATTTATCCTTTAAATATTGGAAACCACTACCTTGATGATCCATACCCTTCACGAAATTTTTCATAAGGCCAAGTTTAATGTGAAGTGGTGGAAGATGTACTTTCTGAGGGTCAATAAGTGCTGGGTGTTTCACATTGTATTTACCAACAACATGTTCAGTTCTAGATGGCCAATCATGTTTTTTGTAGTGGTTCTTGTCATCTCTGCTGTTCCATAGACACAAAAAGCGCACATGCTTTGTGTAGCCCAACTGTAACCCAAGAAGTAATGATACAACTTTAAGGTCGCCACAAATATTCCATGTGTGGTCCTTATATTTGATGAGTCTTAGCAGCAGTTTCATCGATTCATAAGTCTCATTAAGGCCAGTGGCATGTGCTACAGGTATTGAAGGTTTTTCATTGCCGTTGTGCAGTAATACAGCTTTAAGGCTAGCTTTACTAGAGTCAATGAACAGTCTCCATTCTTTTGGATCATAGCGACAGCCAATCCCTTGCATCAGACCACTGATATCGTGGCAGAAACAAACGTTTTCTTCCTGTAAGTAAAATGATGAAAACTGCAAATGGCGATGGCGGAAATGGGAAACTTTGGTGTTTGGTTGGAGAAGATTAAATTCTTGAAGTCTTGAACCAAGCAACTCTGCCTTTTCTTTTGGTAATTCCAAATCGCGCACTAAGTCATTTAACTCCGCTTGACTTAACAAATGTGGGGAAATATTTGCATCTGGACATATATGCCATCTTTCCCTGTTTCTATATCACTAGCAGAATCTTCAGATGAACTGCTGTCTGTTATCGTTGCTGGTGGAACTGGTGGTGGATTTGTTTCATCATGTGGTACTGGTTTCATTGCTGATTCGCAGTTTGGGTACGTGATCTTTGATTTGTTTTTCTTTGTGAAACCAGCAATCTTTGTCAAACAAAAATAACAATCATTGAAGTGATTTTTCGGCTCACGCCAAACCATGGGGACTGAGAACGGCATAGCTTTTCTTTTATCATTCATTCAAGCTATTAACATTGCATTGCACTGTGCACAGCAAATATGTGGTGCCCAGTCCCTCTGTTGGTCTCCTAACTTACAGTCAAAATAACACTTGTAGGCAAGTTTAATCTTTGTTGTTATGTTTCTACGTTGTGGCTTAGGTGTATATTGTCCACAGACAAAGCAGAAGTTGTCTGGGTGATTTACACAAGCACGTCTATTTGATGCCATTTTGAATTACCATACAATATCTGAAAAAACGTAGAAAGTAATTATTACGATGTGCAAATAAAAAGAAATACACACCGTAGTACAAAACAAATGCTATAAAAACACACAAGTCACCACAACCTGTCACTTGCTCATCAGCAGAGAGCTTCAACAACCGTTCTGCTTGACTGTCACGTAGCGACTGACCGTTGGGCCGTTGCCCGTTACTATGCTCTTGACTCAGTGTTGCCAACTCGGGATAAATTTTATTTATCAAAATTGTTCGAATTTGTATATAGTTGGCAAAAAAAATTGCTTTAACCTTGAAAAGCAAGTTTCATATTACTGGCATTAAGCGATTAAAACCAAAATCTGGACGTGGTAGAAAATTTTACTAAAAGTGATTTGCATTTTACACAAAATCTAGACGTGATAGAAAAAATCTAATTATAGATTTGAAATCAGCATACCGAAATTAGCTAGGAGCACCTATTTGTTCTTCTGTAACAAAATCTTTGTTGCCTAGTGTAATAGATTTATTGAATCAATATAGTTAGAATCGTGTTGCTTTCCTCTTTGCATTGTGTGAAGCTCACACACACACACACACACACACACACACATACACACACACACACACACACACGTTCTGGCATTCCATTGATAAACTTTGTCATTTGTTTTTGAGGACAATTATCATGGTATCTATTTACTTTTGTTAATCCTCTGTAAATATATAGAATTTTGTAATTTGTTTAACGAAGAAATGCTACCTCAAAATTCAAATTTTATACATATAACATACGTCACTTTAATGGACTTCCAAATAATAAACTATTGTGACAATTGAGTTGGTACCACTGAAAGGTAAAGGAAAGAATAAAGCCTATCGGTATGTCTACACATATATAGATGGATGAAAATATATCAGCCTTTGTCAGTTTACAGTTTATTGATGTTCGACCATTGCGTTTAGGAATGGTTAAGAATTACAATAATAGTCAGCTTTGAGGGCCAGAAATTGGTTAGGAAAAGTTCGAATGTCTTCGAGCTGGCAGTGAGTTAAGATGACATTTTTAATTATAATGCAAATCTTAATCTTATAGGGTTTAAACACACACACACACACACACACACACACACACACACACACATATATATATATATATATATATATATATATATATATACACCTTACCTTACAACCTTACAAAGGTTCCACTCGATGATTTCTCACTTCGCGAAGGTCAAGCTTGTCGCCCCTCCTCTCGAATTGGCCTGGTGAAGTAGTGAGTTGGATTCTTGCGCCCTCCACCTCACATAGCCTCATATATATATATATATATACTTACTTTGTGTGAGTTCGAACGACAGTTCAGGATCGACCTGCGGTCGACCCCTCTGCAGCATCCCGCCTCATTTACGGGATTTGGTAAGGGAGAGAATTGTTGTCTGATCTCCTATATATATATATATATATATGTAGCGGATCGACAAGAAATAGACCAACAAATAGACAGATCCTTTACTTCCACGCTATCATCAAAGAACTTGGAAAAAACACGTGGGCAAGAGTCAAACAATGGAGCGTCTATTTTTTTCCCAATGGGAGAACGAAAACCGTTAACAACTAAAAGACGCGTGGACAAAGCGTCTTAAGAATTAGCGTGAAGTCTACGTCACAGGCCTACGGTATAAAAGGAGCTTCCACTTATACTCACTCTCACTCACCCGTACGCTCACCATCGAACGTCCACCAACCGCTTTCCGGTCCCCTGGCCGGGGGCCACGGCCGCTACTTTCTTCAGGGCCTACAATTTGTCTTCACGTAAGATCTACAGACCACCTGCAGAAGCAATCCTTCGAGACCCAACCGGAATCATTTCGGGCCTGCGGTTTGCCGGGTCGGCCTTCAAGTTTCTCTACATTCCTCGAGATATATTCAGCATCCCAGGCCGACACCTGCACCTCATAAGGCCAGCCTGCACCTCGAGAAGTAACATCACCTCAGGCTTCCGAACGAAGCCTACATACACCATCTCAAGAGGCTTAACGGACAACGACAACTCGAGCCTACGGTAATAGGTTCCTCTTCAACCCTCCTTCAACAGAGTTTCCATCGTCCCGGTAAGATAAGTGCATCCTTTTCTAAGTACTCTGGTGAAGCCTACATCAGCTTACCGCCGAACGATAGACTATACCCCAAGTGTAATTAAGCGTTCCAATTAACTCTCGTGAAAGAACGCAGTAGGCCTGTCATCCAAAACAAGTGTCATTTCAATACCGTTATTCCGCGTATCATCCGTCATTATGTTCAAGTCACATATTTATGCGTTAACTAAATGTTCTCTTGACGTAATCATTTAACATCAAATAATGGTCTTATATATAATGATATTTGCGTATTTGTCAAGCATCAATTCATTATTATTAGGCCACAGCAATTATTCTAAGTGCATCCATGCAATCATTTAGCCTACTTAATCAGTGTCACGTTTCCCATTCAATATACCAAACGCACGTGCATTCCTTATATCATTTATTAGGCCCATTCAATGTTCCATGTCGCATGCAATTTACATACCATCGATGAGTATTACATTATTAATTACGTGTCAATCAAGCTATTTCATTTCATCTTATTAGCTAAGTCTATGTCATAAGCATAACGTAAACTTAACGATTAATTACTGTCAATTCTTTGTTATATCACAGTGAATAAATAACGGCTTTATTTTCATAATAAACTACAAAACCCATAAGGTGTCTTTTATAACCTTAACATTAATTTGCTTGGGCGTAAATCAAGCTGGTGACCCTCGCTGCCATTTCGGTCACTTCCAATAGTATGGTGGACCTAATCAAATAACCATTCATTCCAATCGGTGATACTGTATTACATCATAAATTATTAACCCAGCCTATCATTATAAACCAATCAGTCATTGCCTTAATCAATCAGTTCATACAATTAAATCATTATCACCTTAAACGGCTACAACTAGGTCCACTATATATATATATATATATATATTAAATCTAGAAAGCCAACGTGGCCTATTACAGTAAAAGTACATATGTTTTTCTAGAAATTATGCCTTTTATTGTAGGCAATTTTTTATTATTGTTTAATAAAAATAAATTGTTTAATTCAACCTATAAGTGTAATTTTCATTACGGCGTTACGTAGATCCCAAACTAGTCTCTATGTGTGCGGTCCCATACTGGTCTTCTAGGGTTAACATGTAAATTTAGATGGATACAGATTGCTTCATGCTTCACGTGTTTAGTAAATTGAGGTTTACATTAAAGACAAGCGACAACCATGTGCGAGAGGCGGATCTAAGATAAGCGCACACAGGTATACACAACGATATAATATTGATTACCTAATTACTTAAGCATCGATGGTCACAGTTATATTATGGAGGAAGCCTACAACTCGAAGTGAAATTCGAACCACAGGTCATTACATCATCTGGACATCGCAAAATGGGTTCTATCACTCAACTTCAATAATCTTACCGGAAGTGGCGTACTTATAAGACAATGACATAGTCTTATGTACTCGTGTGTCTGTATATATATATATATATATATATATATACACACACACTAATAATAATTATAATAGATGTGTACATGCTTACTTTAACAGATACATACAGACGAGTTACACACACACACACACACACACACACACACACACACGGGATTCCCTGACAAGGTGTACTTCTGAATACACGAAAGGCCTTGGAATCACATTTCCTTTTCCTTGTGGGCAACGTCATATGTGAAAATGAATGAAAATGAAAATGAAAATGTTTATTGGCAGACTATAGTCCATATGACAAATATTATTAATACAATGACAGTTCATATACTAAGGATAGAAATATATACAATCGATTAGAAATAATACTGTAATGTCGAAGTTACTGTAAGTGGAGCTACAGACAGACGTTTTCGTACCAAGAAGTCCATAGCTTAGAGGATAAATGGCAAGACTCATGGCTAGCTTGGATGATCGGGTTGGTTGATTTTTTTAATTCTTTGCATCAGACTGTATTGAGCTCGTCTTGTTACCTCCGGGAAGCTCGGGACATTGCGGGTAGCAAACATTTGCGAAGCTGAGCATCTCGGGAGTAATTTATGTAAGAGTTATAAAGACCTGTTGTACAGCAAATTTAGAGTTCTGCCAGAACCTTTTTTATAATTCACCCAGAGTTGCTGTCCGTATATATTACTGCAGAAAGTACGAAAGAGGGTGTCTTCAGCTTCGCTTGTACAGAATCAAAAGTTCCTTATTATATATGGTCATATTCGCTTTAGCACACAGGCTTCGAGATTGTTTTCTTATATCCGAGTCATCACTCAAGGAGCAAGGAATAGTTTGACCCAAATACTTAAACTCTTGTACTTCCTCAATTACCTCACCATTCATTTTAAACCTTATATCAGTGGCTGATTACAGCTTTTAGGATGAAATTGCATAACCTTAGTTTTATAAATATATATATATATACATGTAAAGAACGACGCTTGTGTAGAAGAGCGTTCCTCACAAGATGAGAAGGGAGAACGAACAAATGAAAAAGAGGTACCATCCGGGAATCGAACCCGGGATCATACGATTGTTGGTCAGATATGCTATCCACTACACCATAGACCTCGATCAGCTTGTGCGAAACGCTCTCTACACAAGTGTCGTTCTTTACATTAATTATACTGTGTGTTGTTTGCAGTTAAAATGTGTATATATATATATATATATATATATATATATATATATATATATATGGGATGAATTTCACAATTAAACACGTGAAATGAATAAATGCTGCAAATCCACAAGGAAAAAAAAAACGATTCCAAGGCCTTTCGTGTATTCAGAGCTACACCTCGTCAGGGAATGAAAGTACGAGGTGACGAGGTGTAGCTCTGAATACACGAAAGGCCTTGGAATCGTTTTTCTTTTTCCTTGTGGGTTTGCAGCATATATATATATATATATATATATATATATATATATATATATATATATATATTTATATTATAATGTTTCAGACCAAAAAACCCTAGGATCCACTCATGGCTGGTCTACCTGTGTTCGTAATTGTGTATTGTGCATGTCCTCCGTGGTGGCGGAGATGACCTACAATTTTACGTGGGTTCCGAACCACAAAGCCTTAATTTTACTTCCTTAAACTATACCCAATCTCTCAACATATGCGTCTAATCGATTTTTAAACATGTTTATAGACGTGCTACTAATTACTTCTTCCGGCAAATTATTCCACCTATTTATTATTCTATGCGTAAAAAAGTTTTTGGCAACTGCTGTCTCGAACTTTCTACTTGTCAACTTACACTCGTTATTTCTAGTCCTATTATATTGAGATATTTCGAAAAAGCTATCTCTATCTACGTTATCGAACCCATTCATAATTTTGAAAACCTGGATTAGATCACCCCTTAGCCTCCTAGTCTCGAACGTAGTCAATTTTAACTCCTTTAGCCTATCCTTGTACGACTTTGACCGAAGCGACGGAATCATCTTAGTTGCTCGTCTTTGAACTCTTTCGATTTTGTTTATATCTTTTCGCATATGCGGATTCCAAAATTGGATCGCGTACTCCAAATGGGGTCTAACTAATGATTTATAAAGAGGAACAATAATCGCGCGATTTGTACTCAAAATTCCGAGCTATAAAACCTAGCACTTTGTTCGCTTTATTGACCGCCGCTGTACTTTGTTTTGCTACTTTTAAATCACCAGTGACTATAACTCCTAAATCTTTTTCCTGCTCTACGCTTGCTAACTCCTTCCCTGACATACTATGCGCAAAATTATCGTATATATATATATGAAAATTATTTCACGAAAGTGACACTTGAAAAATATTTATGATGAATAAAACCACGAAGGGAAAAGAAACACAGAGTGGTGCTTAAGCGCTTTCGTCTAATGACATCCTCAGGAACACTGAAGTAAAGGGAGAGTTCAAGACAATATATAGGCTACAAAAATATATGTACAGTATGTATATATATATATATATATATATATATATATATATATATATATAATGTTATAATGTTATAATGTTTCAGACCAACAAAGACCCTAGGATCCACTCATGGCTGGTCTACCTAACTGTGTCCGTAATCGTGTATTGTGTATGTCCTCCGTGGTGGCGGAGGGGACCTACAATTTTACGTGGGTTCCGAACCACAAGAACATAAGAAACTTATTTAAAAACTGCCGGTAAATTGGCAACGACCAATTTTTACGAAACTAAATAATTATCAATTTAAAAATAATTAATTATCGGTTTAAAACTAAAGATAGAATCTCTCGGTCCAGAGGAGCAAGTCATAATAGACTACTATCCACAAATATGTTACATTCTATATCTATTTATAACGGACATGCAAATATATCAGATCCAAAGAATCCAGTCAATTTCATTACGGTATCCATCAAGTCACGGTCCATATCGATTGCGGACGAAGTCAAAATTTACAACCATATACATTATCAATTTAAAAATAATTAATCATCGATTTAAAACTAAAGATAGAATCTCTCGATCCAGAGGATCAAGTCATAATAGACTACTATCCACAAATGTTACACTCTATATCTATTATATAACGGACATGCAAATATATCAGATCCAAAGAATCCAGTCAATTTCATTACGGTATCCATCAAGTCACGGTTCATATCGATTGCGGACCAAGTCAAATTTACAACCATATACATTACAATATATACACTTACGAGGAAAAGTGTAGGTGTGGCTGTAAAGACTGTACAGTAATGTAGAAATGTGTGTGCACCCATTATGGGTCTCCCATTTAAAGGTGTTTGTGGGGCAAGTGAAGATCATGAGTTTTTCAATACCCGAAATTCAACATAA
>JAJOZX010011519.1:22500-114313 GCA_023014485.1 Bathynomus jamesi
AAACATTTGAAAGAAAATAAAAATAAAACACTTGAAAGCAAACTTGAGTGAGAACAACAAATATACTCCGTCTAGAATTGATAATAAAATTAATAATAACTGTATTAACATTAATAATAGTAATAGTAATAATAATATATTAACATTAATAATAGTAATAATAATATAATATAACATTAATAATAGTAATAATAATAATAATAATGTTAACATTAATAATAATAATATTAACATTAATAATGGTAATAATAATAATAATATTAACATTAATAATGGTAATAATAATAATAATAATAATATTAACATTAATAATAGTAATAATAATAATAATATTACGGTAACATTAATAATAGTAATAATAATAATAATATTAACATTAATAATAGTAATAATAATAATAATGTTAACATTAATAATAATAATAATATTAACATTAATAATGGTAATAATAATAATAATATTAACATTAATAATAATAATAATAATAATAATAATAATAATAATATTAACATTAATAATAGTAATAATAATAATAATAATATTAACATTAATAATAGTAATATAATAATAATAATGGTGTAAGGATAATAATAATGTTCATGATAGTATCGGTAATAACGGGAAAGGTGGTGAAAAACAAATGAATGATACTTGCAGGAATGAGAACGGAAGGACTAAACTGGATTATAAAGAGGAAGACTCGAAAAATATTGAAATCGTGACTGCAAAACGAGGAAAAAGGTAAAGGATTAAAAATTTGTCCAAATTTTATTCTGGGTTTGTTTTCTTTGGAGGTTATTCTCGTAAGACTTAAGTTTTCTTTAAATTCTATTCAGTTTGAGTTTACAAATACAATTTTTTTCCACGTTGTGTCTACGTATATATATATATATATATATATTATTCCAAACAAAATACAGGCATGTATACGGACGGTTCGCGATTGCGGGTACTTGTAGTTTTTGGTTCAGTTTGTGTAGAGCAAGCCTAAGTTAACGCGAGTGTGACTGTGATTGATACAGGTAAATTTGTGCTGCCATGGGGAGGAAACCCAAACTTGCGGTGCATCTTGCTCCTGAAGAATCATGCACCAGGACTGATAATAACTAAGGGGTGTCTACAATACAGTCTAACGAAATCTGCAATAAATTGAATACGGGTATGGATGTTCTCTGAACTAGGCTAAAACACAGCATTGTTATTGCTGTTGTTGTTGGTTAGCCGATCAGCCCACCCTGATCGAGCAAGCCGGCGGCACGCACGTAACCGATCGCCCTCTCCGGAGTGGACCAGAGGTTCAGCGCACTAGTGATGTTGTGTTGTGTTCGTTGTTGTGCTAGAGCGGTACAGTCTGTCATAATGTGTTCAATTGTTTGTGGTGTGTCCTGGCACAAGTGGCAGGTGTTGCCTGTGGAGTTGTCTAGTCTGTGTTTATATGTCTGTAAGTTGGGGTGATGTCCACATCGGAATCGTGCTAAATTAACTCGATCCGATCTGCTCAGACTGGTCTCTGACCTGTCAGTGGATGGCGGCTTCGCACCTAGGACCGCATTCGGATCGAGTCGTGTCAGTGTTTTGTGGGTTAGGTGTGTGTGTGTGTGTGTGTGTGTGTGTGTGTGTGTTTTCTGTACTGTGTGATGTCTGTGGGGCGTGGTATGGAATGGAGTATTTGGTTATAATGTCTCTCTGGTGTTACCTTAATGGTGCGAGGTGTTGGTGCATGATTGTACATGTAGTGGCAAGGGTGTTGTGGGTTAGTTGTCGCTGCTGCCATGAATTGTGTTCCCCTCATGTCTAAATGTTCCCTAACTTTCAGTATTTTTGTTTCTGTGTGCAGGTGTTCTATTGGTGTTGTTTGGAGTACATCCTGTAATGATACGAAGTGCGTTGTTTTGTATAGTCTGTAAGATGTTTATGTGTGTGTTTGAGATAATGGGTGCCCAGCATGGGCTAGCATAGTCCATAACTGAGCGAATATATTGTTTGTATATGAGTGATGTTTCTTGCTGGTGTCCAAAGTTTGTGCCTGTTAGTACCCTAAGCGTGTTAAGTCTTGGCGTACATTTGTTTTTAATGTCCTGAATGTGGTTCGCAAAAGATAATGATGTATTGTATGTGACCCCAAGTATTTTGGTCCTGTGAGTGTGTGGAATGTTGGTGTTGTTTAGTGTAATCTGTGGAGTTATCTGGTGTTCTTTTGTGTTGCTTGTTAGCAAGGTGATGGTTGATTTTGTGGGCGCTACTTTGGGTCTATTGTGTGTGAGCCAGTCTTGTATACTGTTTATGTATGTTTGTAGGTTATTTGTAGCGGTGTCGATGTTGTGTGGGTGGATGTTAGAGTGATGTCATCTCATATGATGATAAGGTAAGCTTGTTATTTATGGGTGTTGGAATGGCATGCATGTATAAGTTGAACAGTGTTGGTGAGAGAACAAAGCCTTGAGGGACCCGTTCGGAAAAAGCTTGTTTTTGAAAGACTTGCCATTAAATGTGACATGTGAGTATCTTTTTGAAAGATAGTTGCTCAGACACCTTTTGGTGTTATTGTGCATGTTTGTGTTGAGTATTTTGTTTATGAGAGGGAAGCGTGGGATAGCATCAAATGCTTTACTAATGTCTATTGTTGCTAATAGTGTACGTTGAGCTAGTCGTCTGGAGTTGATGCCATCCATGATGTGCTGCGTGAGGTTAGTGAGTAATGTCGTGGTTGAGTGGTGAGATCTGAACCCATGTTGAGTAGGCGATAGTGGTATGTGTGGGTCGGTGATTTGTAAGATTAATCTTTCTGTTACTTTGGAAGGTGTGCATAGTAAAGTAATGGGTTTATAGGAACCTGGTTCTGTTGGATTTTTGTTTGGTTTGAGTAGTGTAATAATTTTACCTTGTTTCCATATGTCAGGAATAATACAGTGTTGGTATGAATATGTGCTGATGTTCATGAGAGCTAGTATTCCCTGTGGGCCCAAGTGTTTAAGGTGTATGTTAACTATGTTGTCTGGTCCAGTAGCCTTCGAATTCTTAATGTTTTTGATGATCTTGGTGGTCTGGTCTGTATTGAAGGGTGTAATGGTCGTGTCGAGTCTGTAGGTTTTCTTGTGTCTGGCTGTTTGTTTGTCTGCGTGTTTCTGGTTGTTGTCTCTGTTTAAGTGACTTATCTTTGCGTAGTGATTAACTAGAATGTTAGCTTGTTGTGTATATGTTGGGATATTATTTTGGCTGCGACAGATAGCCGCGTGTGAGGTGTGAATGCCGAATACACGGAAGAACTTGGAATAATTTTTTACTTTTTCCTTGTGGTTTTGCATCATTCATTCATTTCACGTGTTTGTGAAATTCATCTCATATAGGCCCTATATCTGTTTGTGTGTGTGTGTGTGTGTGTGTGTGTGTGTGTGTGTAAATGGACGGGGTCAGTTATACCCAAACAGTTATTCCTAAAAAGAACTAGACAGAGTGAATAAACTGTTTATATTTTGCATACCATTCGTGTACAGTAAAATACACAATACTTTCTTTTCATTTGAAAAAATAAAAAATAAAAAAATGACAGAAAAATAATATAAATAAATCAAAATTTTTATTTCTCGCGAATCCAAACTGTCAAAGTCACCCCTCAAAAATAAAATAAATTATTAAATAAGAATTTTCAAATATAAAACTTAAAAAACTTTAAAAAATTAAAATTTAAAACGTCAAATATATATATATATATATATACATTCAACTGCAAAGAACACGCAGTATAAATAACGTAAAGAACGACGCTTGTATAGGAGATATTCCGCGCAAGACGAGAAAGAGAAAACAACAAATGAAAAAATGAAGTACCACCTGGGAATCGAACCCGGGATCTTCCGATTGCCGGTCAGACGCGATACCACTACACCATGGTCTCACTCTTCCAAATGCCGTAATTCCTCTACATACTCGCAGAAACCAATGCCCCAAGGGGGCACCTCCCGCATGCCGTAACATTATATACATTCAACTGCAAAGAACACGCAGTATAAATAACGTAAAGAACGACGCTTGTATAGGAGATATTCCGCGCAAGACGAGAAAGAGAAAACAACAAATGAAAAAATGAAGTACCACCTGGGAATCGAACCCGGGATCTTCCGATTGCCGGTCAGACGCGATACCACTACACCATGGTCTTCACTCTTCCAAATGCCGTAATTCCTCTACATACTCGTCTTGCGCGGAATATCTCCTATACAAGCGTCGTTCTTTACGTTATTTATACTGCGTGTTCTTTGCAGTTGAATGTATATAATGTTACGGCATGCGGGAGGTGCCCCCTTGGGCATTGGTTTCTGCGAGTATGTAGAGGAATTACGCATTTGGAAGAGTGAAGACCATGGTGTAGTGGTATCGCGTCTGATCGGCAATCGGAAGATCCCGGGTTCGATTCCAAGGTGGTACTTCATTTTTTCATTTGTTGTTTTCTCTTTCTCGTCTTGCGCGGAATATCTCCTATACAAGCGTCGTTCTTTACGTTATTTATACTGCGTGTTCTTTGCAGTTGAATGTATATAATGTTACGGCATGCGGGAGGTGCCCCCTTGGGGCATTGGTTTCTGCGAGTATGTAGAGGAATTACGGCATTTGGAAGAGTGAAGACCATGGTGTAGTGGTATCGCGTCTGACGGCAATCGGAAGATCCCGGGTTCGATTCCCAGGTGGTACTTCATTTTTTCATTTGTTGTTTTCTCTTTCTCGTCTTGCGCGAATATCTCCTATACAAGCGTCGTTCTTTACGTTATTTATACTGCGTGTTCTTTGCAGTTGAATGTATATAATGTTACGGCATGCGGGAGGTGCCCCCTTGGGGCATGGTTTCTGCGAGTATGTAGAGGAATTACGGCATTTGGAAGAGTGAAGACCATGGTGTAGTGGTATCGCGTCTGACCGGCAATCGGAAGATCCCGGGTTCGATTCCCAGGTGGTACTTCATTTTTTCATTTGTTGTTTTCTCTTTCTCGTCTTGCGCGGAATATCTCCTATACAAGCGTCGTTCTTTACGATATATATATATATACACACACACCCGTATTTATAAACTTTAAATTTAATATTAAAATAAATATATTTAAAAATAAATTAAACTATAAATAAAAAGTGGACGTATTTATCGAACCATGAACGTAACATGGCAAAAACAAAAAGAAAAAAAAAAGAGGTCAATCATGCTTTGACATTTTAACATGGCGCGTGTAAAATATGTTAATCTCTGTTAATCTCTGTTAATCTTTGTTAATCTTGAATATTCACTTTGATAATTCATTCAAATATTTAAAACTCAGTTTTATTTCGACCTAATTTGTTTCCAAATTCAATTTTCTTTAACTTATTCGTTCAAGACAAATATATTAATTCTATATATATATATATATATAGACCTTTCGTGCAGAACTGATAACGCCATTTATAGTCTTAAAACATATGTAATTAAGATAATGCAAGTCACAAAACGTAAAATTATATATATATATATATATATATATATATATATATAGAGAGAGAGAGAGAGAGATTATACAGGGTGATTCAAAAGTCAGGTTACATAGGGCTTTTCTGTTTCTTTGCAGGTAAATGAGTTATGAGATGTTATCGAAGGAAGCGCGCATTATGTGATAGTCCTAGCTGGCTGCACAAGTGCATTGCCGTTAACGGTGGCCATATCGAACATGTGATGTAACTATTCCCCTGTATCATTACATAATACAGTATTTCCCTATGTAACCTGACTTTTAAATCACCCTGTAGATAAATATATAGCCAATAAATTAATTGCTAAATGTTATAAATATTATAAATATTATTAATTATTATAAATATTATAAAAGGTATTATATTAATTAATGTTAGGCCTAAGCCATAAAGTAGTGTTTTCCAACCTTATTTATTTGTTCGAGCAACCTCCTTTTGACTTTTAAAAACTCTGCTGGACCGCACTTCTCTAAACGATGATACAGTATACGTATATTTGAACTGCAAAAACAGCTTTCCGACCTATTTCCCACGCGACGGTGGAACGTTGCAAAGAAGTAGATACTTAATCCATCCATTGAAAGGGCGGTAGAGTCCGCCGTACTTGTAAGAAACCTACACGACAAGATCCAACTTCCTACTGACAAGATCCTGCAATTGTCATACCCGTCAGAAGATTTCTATACATTTTTGGATAGCAATAACAGAAAATAATTTCAATCGTAGAACTGTAACATTGCACGAGTTTTTTTTACATATTTCTGTAATTTTTGCTGCAAAAATAAACTTCAATTTTCCATATAGGCTGATTTTTTGGCTACACAGAGCGACCCCAGGTTGAGAAACACACACACACACACACACACACACACACACACACACACACACACAATATATATAATCGATGTACAGTATTTACGGTTTAAGTGGAAATATAAAGAGTTAAACATCTTTTACATAGAGCACCATTCCGCCCATACGCCCATTTCAGGGTACGAGCAGCTCGCAGCAGCATTGCCAAGCAGGTAGAGGGTCAAAGTACTGATGAGGCTTTTGTGCGTGGTACATCACCACTGAAAGCAACAATGCAAAGCAACATACACTCACACAAACAGATATAGGGCCTATATGGGATGAATTTCACATACACGTGAAATGATGAATGATGCAAAACCACAAGGAAAAAGTAAAAATTATTCCAAGTTCTTTCGTGTATTCGGCAGTACACCTCGTTAGGGAATAAAATGTTTCCCTAACGAGATGTACTGCTGAATACACGGAAGACCTTGGAATAATTTTTTATTTTTCTTTGTGGGTTTGCATTATATATATATATATACTGTACAGGGTGGGCGGAAAGTAGCTCCCTATTTTGGATTGGTAAAAAAATACGTATATTATCCATTTATTTCAGAAGAAATAATATGAGAAGGTAGGCATACATGGTAGGTTTTCTCTAAAATTCAATGTGGGCTCCAACTCTTTCCACCAGCTTCTGGAGCCGCCCAGGAATGGCGTCCACTGACTTTAGCAGGAACTCCGGCGGGATGGAGGACATGACTCCCCGAATTCGGTCCTCCAGTTCTTCCAATGTCCTCGTTTGGTGCGGTAGACTTCTTCCTTTACCCACCCCCAAAGAAAGAAGTCGCACGGTGTCAAGTCGGGGCTCCTGGCTGGCCATTGATGTGAACCACGACGACCCATCCAACGCCCAGGGAAGTGGGCATCCAGCCACTCACGGACAACAAGAGCGAATGGCCAGCCAGGAGCCCCGACTTGACACCATGCGACTTCTTTCTTTGGGGGTGGGTAAAGGAAGAAGTCTACCGCACCAAACCGAGGACATTGGAAGAACTGGAGGACCGAATTCGGGAAGTCATGTCCTCCATCCCGCCGGAGTTCCTGCTAAAGTCAGTGGACGCCATTCCTGGGCGGCTCCAGAAGCTGGTGGAAAGAGTTGGAGCCCACATTGAATTTTATAGAAAACCTACCATGTATGCCTACCTTTTCATATTATTTCTTCTGAAATAAATGGATAATATACGTATTGTTTTACCAATCAAAAATAGGGAGCTACTTTCCGCCCATCCTGTATATATATATGGAAACCCTTCTCAAGTTTGGAACTTTCACTTCAAGCATCCCATTTTCGGACCACGGATGAAACTAGGTAAAAATAGGAATTACATTAAGTAGAAAGTAATGACATTATTTTCACAGCGGAGAATTTTTGTTTTAGGATTATTTCACACAACGTAGATCAGTGGTTCTTAAACTTCTACAGAACAGGAACCAGCAAAAATGAGCTATAAAATACCGCGGACCGGCAACTGGGAACCACTTCCTTCAGGGTCTATACCTCATCATGTCATACATCTATAATACCTTTATACAGTAATATTTTAGTAAAAAATAAGGATTGACAATAAGGTGAGAACAAGATTTGTTGAGGAATATATTTTAATAAAGAGATATTACACTATTGGCAAATCATAATCAAAACAATGCTGATACCAAACGTACATTTATGAATTTAATTTTACGTACACACACACACACACACACACACACACACACACACACACACACACAACTTCGCAGACAAAGACATATAATACAGAAAGAGTCAAACCATAAAGAAAGCAGAATCATTATTGATAATAGGATGCACAAACTTAAAAACAATTTATAGGCCTACATAGACGTTATGCATTTGCAGAAAGGAGAACATTCTTACAACGACAAATTTACTGATTTATTTTGAATGCAACATTTATGTTTTCAGTGAGAAACGTGGACCAGTCCCTTTCCTTCCGTGGACCGGTACCTTTCTTTCCGCGAACCGACTATTTAAAAACATTGAGGAAGATGATAATTACAAAATGTAATTAAAACAATTATAACGGAATATTAGTCAGAAGTTAATGTATAATATCTTATACAGAAAGAGATGCCCAAAGAGCGTATTGAAGATTGAGTTAACAGTGTTGTGTATGTATATATATATATATATATATATATATATTAGTGCTTAAGACATTCGTAATTACAACGTAAGTGAATGTGAGGTGTAAAATTTAAGTCTTGCGCGGAGCATCATTCCGCCCATATGCGTATTTCAGGGTACGAGCAGCTCGCAGCAGTATTGCCAAACAAACGGAGGGTCAGTGTAGTGACGAGGCTTATTTACGTAGTGCATCACCGATGAAAGTATAACAATGCTACGTTTTATCTTAGTTCAAAGAACATCCGAATCCGAATTCGTCTTCGCGCAACTTTTATCAGTTTGTACTGCGGCCACCTCTCGTTATTATCGGTTCAGGCGCATAATTCTTCAGGAGCAAGATGCATCATATCATTTGGGGGATATAATGAAGGGGAGAGTTGCTTTCAATTTTCATCCTGTCCTCATAGCCGCGCAGTTGCACGGCTAGTCAAGGAATTTACGCAGGACTTGTCCACTTGTTTTATAAAGGTATTTAGGTTGGTGTACTGCAGGTTCTTCAGTTCTTTAGCAGCACGTTAAGGAGTTTTAGGTGTGTAGTGGTTAGCATTGCTGACTACGGATCCTCCGGCCTCGGGTTTGATTCCCGACGATGCAGGCGACACTCAGCTCACTCAGCTGTTCATCCTTCTATACGAAAAAATTGGTTGGTAGATAAATGGGCACCCCAGCTTGGTTGCTGATCGGAAACTCGTAAGATCGAGTCTGGGCGAGGGTTTTGCAATTTCTGTCGTGATTCGGATTCCACGTTAAGCTGTAGGTCTAAGGTGGGGCAACGACCTTGGCTTTCGTCAGAATTAACGATTCGAACGGAAGCAAAATAAAGTTACCAATATATATATATATATATATATATATATATTATATATATATATATATATATATATATATATATATATATATATATATATAATATATAATTATTTCACGAAAGTAACACGTGAAAAATATTTTAGTACTTCTAGTACTTCCATTTTTCCCGGGCTTTTTAGGCATTGCTAATGTACTTAAACTTTTGGATATTAATGTAGTATTTCATATAACAATATTGTGAAAAATATCATAGTAAAAAATAGCCCTACCAATAATTCAGGCATTATCTATAAAATTGGTTGTAAACAATGTGATTCCTTTTACATAGGTCAGACGGGAAAGGATTTTCACACACGTGTAAAACAGCATCAATATTCCGTTAGAACGGGACAGTCGTCCAGTGCCCTTTTTGTCCATTTGCCAGAGTTATCCCACTGTATTGATTGGAATAATGCTTCAGTTTTGTTTCACTCTAGCAACATTGTTAATAGAAATATTTTTGAGTCTGCCATTATCCAACTTACAAATAACTTCAACATAAGCAAAGGTCTTTTACAACTCGATCCCGTTGTTTTGAATTCGTTCAGAACGGATTTAGACAAGAAGGGTAGAGTGTTAAACCTTTGATAAAGTTGTATGCTTCTCTAATAATTTTTATTTTTCAAATTATTTTTATATATATCGGACTTAGACAAGAAGGGCAGAGTGCTAAAACCTGGGCAATTTTCCAGTATAAATTTGTATGCTCCTCTTACAAGTTTTATTTTTATTTTTCAATTTATTATTATTTTTTTAATTAACTATAACATTGGTTGGAAACAATTCATTTGATCTTGTGTTGGATTCGGGAAAAGTGCTAAAATCGGTAGTTTTTCCTTACAAATTTGTATGCTCCTCCCACAATCCTTTAATTTTTTTTATTTCTCCGTTTATTGTATACATATATAAACATTTTTTTTTGTAACCTATATATAGGCTGTAACTCTTTATGTACTTCAATGTTCCTGAGGATGTCATTAGACGAAAGTGCTTGAGCACCATTCTGTGTTTCCTTTCCTTCGTGGTTTTATTCATCATATATATATATATATATATATATATATATAAGCTCGACTGCCCAGATGAAACAAATCGGAAAGGCGAACCGTGTATACAATTAACGTATAAGGTAATAGTTTCGATTCTACTAATTAACACTGATGTTAGATTAATGGGGAAGTTAATGTTGAATGTCAGGTTAACGCTTGATATCAGATTATTCCACGTCAACGCTGTAATCTTATAACAGTAAATTTATGTACTTCCTCCACATTTTTCCTTTTTTGTTTTTAGTGAAAATTGTTGACATAAAGAGGAAGTCGTATATCTATAAACGATTCAAGGTTGTCTGAAGCCCAGAAATGATGATTATCTGCAGGCGTCGTCATGAAATTCATAATTTGGATCTGTCGCTCAAATGCCAATCTTTTTTTTTATAAAAGCTAATTTTTATGTACGTTAATATATTATTCTTCATTTTAACTTTGTTTTAAGAACAATTATAATGAATACTCTTTTAACACATGTTTCATATTTTGTCAAAAAGTTTCTTGGCCGTATCTGGGTATACAGTTATTCTCTTTACATGACATTTAATTGACAAGTTATTTTGTCTTAGATTAAGTTAAGTCGGGTTAGCATGGGTTAGCTTAGGGTAGGCTTAGTTAGGTTAGTTAAGTTAGTCTTTTAGTGTACGCAGAATGTCCGGTGAATCACAGTAGTGTAGATCGGTCTAATTCACGAGTTAAGCTATTTTCTCGTGTGCATTAATTACCTTTAACCATAGCTTGCTACTCCTTTTTCAATAAACGTTCCGAAATTCGGAATTTCCAAGTTACGCAGGCCCCAAACTTCGGAAATTTTCACCTATTTCGAAGAAACCCATTCTAGAAATTAAAAAATTTCGGACTGAATCCAAAGCTTGTAAGATTTTTCAAACTTTAGTGTACCAAATGTGTTGTAGTTTGTAGTTTTGTACAACACTGCTGCTTGTACTGTACTACTGTATATTAAATACAAATAAATACAATTTACTTAAAAATAATACACTAACAAATGTCGTACTTTAAGGGGGGGGGGTCTTAACATAAACACTAATTTATATATATATTAAAAGGCTCAATTCTCATATGATGCAATTAATAATGATTTATTTTTAGGAAAATTTCAAATTTCGGAAAATTTAATCTACCAGTGGTTACTAACCTTTTGGGATTAGTTCCCCTCCTTTCGCAAAAAGCGGACTGATAATACTGTTATGCAACATATCTGATGTTTCAACATACATAACTGTTTTTCATCAATTTAGGTGTGCTGAATCCAAGCACAAGAAGCAAGCAAAAAAAACGACGATTTTGTCCTACTGATCAATCATGATTGATCTATTATGTATCAGTTAAGTATCAAAGATGAATTAACTTTGAAATGTATTATCTCTGTATTTCTTATAATTTTGTACTCTTGGAAATTTTGTTATTTAATACATACTATGAATATATCTGATTTATATTTTGTGAAAAACCCTGACGTGATACATAAAAATGGTTGTGAAATTTGAAATTAGCGTGGCAAAATTGTATAAAGTCATGTAATAGAAATGAAACATCTCGTACTTTGGTTTGAAATATAGACTTGTATAAATTCCCTCTCTCAGATCGAACAAAAAAAAAAAAAAATTTTTAAGTGTACACATTTATTTGTCGTCCACACGATAGCAAATTAATTACAGGTTAGTAAATATTACAGTAAGATAAAGAGAGATAACGTTAATAATTTTTGTTTTTAAATACAACAAATAATAAGTTTATTTTGTATTGAAATACTGATCGTAATGTTAAATTTTAGGAATTCCTGTTTTTAAAGGTTGTATATTCAATTTCATTCAATTACAAATCTCGGAGATCTGAAAGAAAGGCAGAAATTGAAGTTGAAATGACCAGATAGTTTTCAGTGTTTGCATGGAGATTGTCAAATTTTGCCCAAACACAAAAAACGGAGGCTTTCCTCAACTTTCTATACATAGAAATATTATCTTCTATCGTCACAAATCACTCCAAAAATGAGTTTTGAAGACTATTTCTGCTATCTAAAGTCATGCATTATTAAGAGAAGTTATTAATCATCTGATAAGGAGCTTTGATACCCAAAGGAAAGAAAAACTTCCCCTAGAATACATCCTCCAAAAGAAGTTATAAGTTCTAAATTTAGAAGATTTTATTTTTGAGTGAAAGGAGGAATTCCCCCAAGTTTAAGTACCAGTGGCTACGACAGCATTTCCCCCATCGAGCAATCGACGCGACTATAATATCCCTTGGTCAGCTCGTAAGCTCAGGTTTTTACAGCTTGTGACTTCTTCATAAATTATAGAATTCCGTGAAAAAGTCTACGCAATTCCTTCTCACAATTTGGATCAAATAAAAAGTAAAATTACTGATGAGAGGACCAACTTTTATCGAAATGAGCGGGTGAACAGTTTCCTTACATTTAAGCAGCGTTTGCAAGTGTGTATTACAAATAATGATAGTCACGTTCAATGCTAATTTTATTGTATTCGCTTATAAAAAAAAAAAATGTTCCAGGAACTGTTTAAATTCCACGCTAATTTCACCAAAAATCACTGTTAGTCAAGTTTATCAGAAAATACTTACGAAACACACACACCACACACACACACACAAAATATATATGTGTGTGTGTGTGTGTGTGTGTGTGGTGTGTGTAATTTGATCAGGAAAAAGAACAGAAAAGATATAAGCTTCCTTACTGGCCGAGATTTTTGGTTTCTTTTCCATTTTCAAGTCTAAAATTACATAATTAAAAAGTGCGATCTTTAAAAACATTTCCTAAAATTCAAAATTTTAATCTTTAATCGCTATTAAAGTTAAAATACAAACATTCAACACACTTTATCTGAGCTCTAATATAGAGAAAAGGCCCCGAATTCGATTCCCGACGATGTATTGGCAGACGGCGCTCAGCTCACCCAGTTGTTCATTCTTTCGTTCCAAAAAAATTAGTTGGTAGATAAGGGGATTTATGGGAGCTCCGGGTAGCCTGGTGGTTAATATGCTGGGCTGCTGATCGTGAGATTGTGAGATCGAGTCCAGGCGAAGACCTCCGTTGTGGGTCGTGGTTTGGATTCCACGTTAGGCTGTAGGTCTAAGTTGGGGCAATACACACACTGAGCGGCAGAAAAATCGGCCCACTTGGAATATCGCGAAAAGCAAAAAAGTGGGCAAGCTTTTGTTTATAAAAGTTTTAAAATTCGAAAATATAGTGTATGAGGCAACCAAATAACGAGACAAAACAACGTCAGCTGCGAACACACTAGCTGTAACGAATTTTCGACTTCTTTTAAGAATTCGACAGTCTGACATTCAATTGCTCTTAGACTGCTAGTGCCACTTTTTTCTCCCACTAGTGGGAGTAGGCATTTGTGTTTAGTAACAGATAGACTTCTAATTCTTTTGGGTTTCAGAATTGGACATTTACAATGGATTTGAGTGTCGTGAACGTCGCAAGAGTCGTCGTCGCCCTAATTGAAGATGGTCGGAGCGAGCGTTACGTCGCCGATGCGCTAGGAATTCCAAGAACAACGGTTTGACGTGTCTACCAACGTTATGTGGAGACAGGAGAGTACACCAGAAAACCAGGATCTGGAAGATCGAGCTGCACATCTGCCCGTGACGATCGTCTCATCGTCTTAAGTGTTTTGCGAGATCGTCGCTTGACTGCCACAAACGTCTGCAATGAGTGGAACGCTCGAGATGTCAGTGTATCGGAGCGAACCGTTAGAAGGAGACTTAAGGGAAGTGGTTTACATGCTAGACGTCCAGCAATAGGCCCGGAATTGCTCCCACACCACCGCAATGCTCGTCTTGCTTTTGTTTATGAGCATGTCAATTGGACTATGGTCCAATGGGGACGAGTATTATTCACGGACGAATCAAGATTTAATCTTCGAACATCCGATGGACGGGAAAGAGTGTGGAGAAGAACAGGAGAAAGATTCGCCCCTTGCACTTTTACGGAGAGGGTTGCTTTTGGAGGAGGCTCAGTCATGGTCTGGGGTGGTTTCACGTCAAACTCGCGCACAGAGCTCATCGTTGTTGGTGGTGGTCATTGACGTCCGCAAGATCCCTGGAAGAAATCTTGCTAGAGCATGTGGTCCTTCTTGCTTCTTTTGTTGGCGAAGACTTCCTTCTACAGCACGATAACGCTAGACTCCATGTGGCAAGAGCCGTTAGCAATTTCCTTGACGAAACCTGAATTCGTCGAATCGAGTGGCCTTCCCGAAGTCCGGACCTGAACCCCATACAAAATCTCCGGGACACGATGGGACGGCGTCTTATGGCTCGTCTAGTAGCCCCTAACACTCTACAGGAGCTACAACAAGCTTTAACTGAAGAGTGGGATGGAATCCCACAGGATGTGATCGCCGATCTCATTCATGGGATGAATCGACGAATAGCTGCAGTCATTCAAGCTGGGGAGGCAACACCTCTTATTAGCCCTGGATCACAAGTCTTTTTGTTTTTTGTTGTTGTTTTATTGGTTTTTTTTTCAATTTTTTGTTTTTGTCGAAATCTTTGTTTTTTTGAGTTACAATTTTTTGTACGGTATTTTTTGATAATAAATTGTATTAAGAAGGTGTTTGAAGATTTTTTAATGTCCTCATAAACTAAATTTTCGAATTTTAAAACTTTTGTAAACAGAAGCGTGCCCACTTTTTTGCTTTTCGCGATATTCCAAGTGGGCCGATTTTTCTGCCGCTCAGAGTATACATATATATATATATATATATATATATATTATATATATATATATATATATATATATATATATATATATATATAACTTAAACAAGAACTTAATAAGACTTAACAAGAACTCAATAGGTAAGAATAATCGCGTCGATTGGTCCAATGTTAATATGCAACAGAGAATAGAATACAAACAGAACAAGTCACCTCTTTAATAATTTAGAAATTTGCATCTTGCCTGTAGTAATCCTTGCTCAAATGATTCTCACTGTAAACTCATAGATAGGTATTATAGTAAGATAATATCCCTGTTAAGAGAAGCAGGAAGCCCCCTGGATAAATCTTACAACTATCATACTAAGATTATTCCTGGATGGAATGATTTTATTGCCCCCCTGAAGAGGGAATCGAAAGACGCCTATGATTTGTGGTGCTTCATGGTAGACCTAGATTAGGACCAGTATACATTAATATGTGTAGAAGTAGGGTCAGTATAAGGCGGCCATAAGGCGATGTAAACAGGAAGAAGAGTCTATTCGAGCATCAAAAGCCTGTGAAGCTCGCATAAATAACGATAATAACAAATTTTGGAAATTTGTTGACTCAAACGGGTGGCAAAAATGTCCTCCCCCCGACAATCGATGGGGATGGGGTGTCGGGGAGGATGAAATTGCAAAGCTGTGGAAAAACCACTACTCTAACATTCTTAACAGTGTGAGTAGGGATAATCTTAAGATAGATTGCAGCGAAACGATTGTGGGAGGGACAATGGAAAATACTTTGATATCATTTTCTGAAGTAAAGAGGTTAATTAAAGAGTTAAAGACTGGTTCTGCGTCAGGGTAGATGACTTATCGAATGAGCACTTAAAATATGCCATTGACGTAGTATGTCTGCATATATCATTGCTCCTATCAGCCATGCTTGCTCATAACTATATCCCTGCAGAGTTAGGGAGACATTCTGTCCAGCAATAATTACAGGCCTATTGCTGTCGCTTCCTGCTTCTCGAAACTACTGGAAAAACTCTTGTTACTCCAATTAAATGATTTCCTATGGACATCTCGTAATCAGTTTGGTTTTAAAAGGTCCCACTCAACTGACCTATCTATCTATGTACTTAAAGAAACAATATCTAAATACATTGACAGTAATTCAACTATTTATAGCTGTTTCCTAGATATAAGTGAGGCATATGATAGGGTGAACCACTATATTTTATTTGAAAAACTAGAAGACAGGAAGGTTCCCATGTACATATTAAACGTATTGAAATTTTGGTATTCCCACCAATCTTTCACCGTTAGGTGAGCCAATGTACTCTCCGAGTGTTTTGGCTCCTCTTGTGGGGTGAGACAAGGCTCCTTGCTCTCCCCTATGCTGTTCAATGTGTATATTGACTTATTAATTGCTTCACTTAATGGAACAACAGTGGGATGTTGTATAGATAACACAAGGATAAATAACTTAGTTTATGTCGATGATACGGTGTTAATAAGTCACTCTGTTAAAGGTCTGGATCGGCTACTAAAAGTCTGCGAAATGTATTCGCAGAAACATGTTATTCTTTTTAATGTTACAAAAACTAAGGCTATGCAATTTCATCCTAAAAGCTGTAATCAGCCAGCTGATCTAAGGTTTAAAATGAATGGTGAAGTAATTGAGGAAGTACAAGAGTTTAAGTATTTGGGTCAAACTACTACCAGCTCCTTGAGTGATGACTCGGATATAAGTAAACAATTTCGAAGCCTGTGTGCTAAAGCGAATATAACCATAAGGAACTTTCGATTTTGTACAGGTGAAGCTAAAGACACTCTCTTTCGTACTTTCTGCAGTAATATATACGGACAGCAACTCTGGGTGAATTATAAAAAAGGTTCTGGCAGAACCCTAAATTTGCGGTACAACAGGTCTTTTAGACTCTTACACAAATTACCCCCGAGATGCTCAGCTTCACAAATGTTTGCTAGCCGCAATGTCCCGAGCTTTCCGGAGGTAACAAGACGCGCTCAATACAGTCTAATGCAACGAATTAAAAAATCAACCAACCCGATCATCCAAGCTATCCATGATTCCTGCCATTTATCCTCTAAGCTATGGACTTCTTGGTACGAAAACGTCTGTCTGTAGCTCCACTTAACTTCGACATTACAGTATTATTTCTAATCAATTGTGTATATATTTTATTCTTAGTATATGAACTGTTATTGTATTAATAATATTTGTCATATGGACTATATAGTCTGCCAATAAACTTTTTCATTTTCATTTTCATTCATATATATATCTAAAAATAGAAGAAACTAACTAACTTCCGATATCAACTGTAATCAGATAAAATAAGCGCACTTTACAAATATATAAATACCCCAATATAAATAACTAATCAGTAAATGTAAATAGAAAAATTTAAAACACTGGTAATTTAAATTCCAATCTCTCTCTCTCTCTCTCTCTCTCTCTCATATATACACATGTGGGAATTAAAAATGTTTTATTTCAACGAGTATAAACTATCATTAACATTTTAAATGTAAACAAACGTAAATGGGTCTTAATTGTTTGAACCAATGAAATGAAAACAAATTTCAAACAGTTTGTAATAATAAAAACAAACAAACAAACAAAACAATGTCTTTGGAATCGATTTTGCTAATCTTTAATTCGTGTTCAGGGTTATAACATTTATGCAATATATAAAATATTTAGGCGCGTGTTTTTCATATTAAGAATAACAAGAGGTTTGCACGATTCGACGTACGCTTAATCCCCGTAGAGCTAAAACATTATGTTGTGTTGTTTTCATGCTCGTGGTTTGTTATCCTCTAATATATATATATATATATATATTATATATATATATATATATATATTGTTATTCCCTGACGAGGTGTACTGCTCAATCCACGAAAAGCCTTGGAATTATTTTTTATTTTTTCCTGTGGGTTTGCATCATATTATATATATATATGGGATGAATTTCACAATAAAACACGTGAAATTAATAAATGCTGCAAACCCACAAGGAAAAAGAAAAACGATTCCAAGGCCTTTCGTGTATTCAAAGCTACACCTCGTCAGGGAATGTCATTCCCTGACGAGGTGTAGCTTTGAATACACGAAAGGCCTTGGAATCGTTTTTCTTTTTCCTTGTGGGTTTGCAGCATATATATATATATATATATATATACAGGGTGGGCCGTAAGTTTCCATACGTAGGAAAAATAAACATTTTTTTATGGACACCATTTTTATTTATATAATATGCTCTACATGGTTGCCATTGTTTTGAAAACACATTTCAATAAGTGTTCCCCACTGTTGATGAACACGCATTAGCACAGTTGACGTTATGCTTGTAATGGCGTTGGTGATACGTTCCTTTAGATGATTTATGTCTCGTATCTTTTCCTGATACACCATGGCCTTCAAGTACCCCCAAAGATAGAAATCAATTGGGGTGAGATCTGGGGATCTGGTAGGCCACTCCACAGGACCACGCCGACCAATCCAAGCATCCGGAAACTGCTGATCCAAATACCGACGCACGTGAAGACCATAATGAGGTGGAGCTCCATCTTGCTGGAAGTAAACTGGGAAGTTACCTTCCTCGTTTAGCAGGGATGGGAAAATCTCTTCTTGCAACATGTTAAGATACCTTTCGGCATTAAGATTTCCACTGACAAAAATTGGTCCAATAATTCTGTCACCCCATATCCCGGCCCACACCATCACTTTACCGGCACCTTGCATCTTCGTCGGACTCAGCCAGTTAGGGTTAGCATTACTCCAATAACGTATGTTTTGCCGATTAACCTCTCCATTGACGTAAAAATTTGCTTCATCAGTAAACAAGATCTTACGTCAAACGCATATTCTTAGGGTATCTGAAACATAAAAACAAACGTTTAATTTTTCCTATGTATGGAAACTTACGGCCCACCCTGTATATATATATTATAGTTAATGTCTAAAATCAGGCAATTTGTAAATTGACTGAAATTTTAGGCAATGTGTCAAATTGTGATACACACAAAACCTAACCAAACCTAACCTAATGCATTTTTAGGCAACATTTTGTGCAATATCAGTGGGCATGCATATCCAACATTACCAGAAAGGTTAGGTTAGGTTAGGTTTTGTATGTATCACAATTTGACATTTTGCCTAAAACTTCAGTCAATTTGTAAATTGCCTGATTTCAAACATTAACTGTAACATATATATATATATATATATACACAGGGCGTCCCAAAAAAATGTATACACACTTTAACAGCTGATAGCTCAATTGATGTTTCTTTCTTTCAAGTTAAACCCATTAGAATTAATAATGGCAGTCAGACTAAGCTTTGAACAAAGGAAATTCATTCTAAAATGCTACTGGAAGTGTGAAAACGCAGTTGAAGTGCAAAGACAGTTTAGGAGGGAGTTTCAAACAGATCCACCAACGCGACTTACCATCACTCGAATTAGAGATAAGTTTGAAGCCGATGGAACTGTTCAGAATGTCCACAAGAAGCGTTCCGGAAGACCACGGACATCGACAAGCCCCACAAAGCAAGAAAGAGTACTGGAAACGTATCACCAAAGTCCAAGAAAATCTGTGCGGCAAGCGAGTCGTGAGGTAGGAATTTCAGAATCGTCTGTCCAACGCATTTTGAAGCGCTGTCAATGGAAAAGTTACATTCCAAGATTAGTCCATGCTATTAATGAAGATGATCCGGACCGAAGAGTGGAGTATTGCGAGTGGTACTTGGCACGATGTGGATGTGGATTGGACGAAGGGGTTTCGTAGAATACCCTCCGCGTTCACCAGACCTCACACTACTAGACTTTTTTTATGGGGATACTTAAAAGACAAAGTCTACGCTATAAAACCTGCAACAGTCGCTGAATTGAGAGCAGCCATTGAACGAGAATGCACACAAATACCAAACGAAATGTTTCGTGATGTTTGCGATTCCATTGCTTCGCGTTATCAGCAGTGCCTGGACCAGAACGGACGTCAGTTTGAAAACAGGCGTTGACAAAACAATTAAATAATGTCTGTAGATTCTATTACATTTTGAAAATTAAATGTATTTTAATAACACTGCCTTTATAATTATTTAAAGTGTGTACACATTTTTTTGGGACGCCCTGTAATATATATACGGGTGTCCATAAATTATTCACCCTATTATAAGCCTTAATAAATTCGTTATTATAGGAGCTATCTTAAACATTAAGAAGCATGTCTTGCGTGATGGAAGCTAATGTCTCTTCAATCCGGTGTCTTAATTCTGTGATGTTATTAACCTTCTTTGCATACCCTCTGTCCTTTGTGTAGCCCCAGACAGATGGAATGTCGCTTCATCACTGAAAACGACATTGTTCAAAAAATGTTCATCTTCATCAATACGGTCAAGAATGTCAACAGCAAATTGTACCCGTTTGGGTTTGTCATTTGGTAGAAGTTTCTGCAAGGTTTGCAATTTGTAGGCATAAAGTTTCAACCTCTTGTGAACCACTTTATGCACTGTTGAACGCGGTATTTGCAATTCTCGGCTTGCTCGGCGGATGGATTTTGTAGGACTTCGGGTAAACGCCTCCTGAATTCCTGCTATCTTATCTTCAGACACACTAGGCCTACCAGCTCCTTTCTGATGTAGCACACTGCCAGTTTCTTGAAATTGTTTCAGCCATCGCTTGAGTGATTGCTTTGTTGGTGGAGTTTTCTGATATTCCTCCCGAAAACGTCTCTGTACAGTAATTGGAGATTTGGTTTCCCACATCCACAGCACACACATTGCTTTCTCCTTCACTGTCGCCATTGTGCCCCTAGTGGATGTTCTGCGAAATAAAGAAAAAAATTTCTTGAGTTGTGTTATTAACTGCTGCAAACCGTTTTAAGATAGCTCCTATAATAACAAATTTATTAAGGCTTATAATGGGGTGAATAATTTATGGACACCCTATATATATATATATATATATATATATATATATATATATATATATATATATATACACTGTATTATTAATTAACTTGCCTTGAAGGATGTTATATAAAGTGATTGTATCGCCATGTTGATATTTCATTTTCTGTAAATGTTTTGAATTCATTATATGATATGTATATCATTGAAGAGTGCCAGAAACTGGCATGCGCTCAGGCCAAACGGACGAGGCCCATTCCGCTTACTCGAAATTATTATTAAACAGCCTTATTGAGAGTCGAACTCCCGACCTCAGTGTTTTCACTAAGCTATAGATAAACGTACCCACTGAGCTACGAGCTATAACCTTGGTTAACCTTGCTTTTGCTTCCGCGTGAATTGTTCATTCTGACGAAGGTCAAGCTTGTCATTCCACCTTAGACCTACAGCTTAACGTGGAATCCGAACCACGACTCACCAGTAGCCCAGCGTCTTAACCACTAGGCTACCCAGGGTACCGATTTACCTACCAGCCAATTTTTTTTGTGTGTGTAGAAGGATGAACAACTGGGTTTTGCTGCGCGCCGCCTGCCGTCACCGGGTCTCGATCCCAAGGCCGATGGATTGGTAGTCAGTGACGCTAGTCAGTACATCACCGAGGCGCATATATACCATTGGTTACTAAAATTATGTAATGGTGACCCAGTACATCCCGACTTTAGTAACCAACTATACATATTATTAAGCATTAACATCCTGAACTATTTTCTTCTTAGTACTGATTTCGGGTATGGTTACTTTCACCAGAATTGTCGCTATCGGATGCTAAACGTTAAGGTTGAGGCAAAATTGGTTCTAAATTAAAACAGTACACAAAAAACAAAGACTTCCTGCAACCTTCTATACATTCTATTGTCTCAAATCACTCAAAAAAGAAGTTTTGGAGACAATTTCTTCTATCTAAAGAAGTTATGTATTATTAAAAGAAGTTATTGTATCATCTGACAAGAATCTTTGATAACCAAAAGAAGGAGAACCTTCTCTTAGAATGTACCCTCAAAAAGAAGTTATAAGTTCTAAATTTAGAAGGTTTTATTTTGTGTGTACCGCGGTTTTTTTTTTAATATTCTCCCCTCCACACAAATACAAAACTTAAACCTTAAAAACAGGACTTTGGAATTATGTAAACAAAGAAATTTTAATCTTAATTGGCTTGTATATAGTCATAATCATTCAGGAGTGCCAGAAACTGGCACGTAGAGCTCCGGCCAGTTAATGCGACCCCCACTGCTCTAATTATTATCATCACCATCGGGAATCGAACCCATGATTTTACTGTATCCACTTCGCTTACAGGGAAAAAGGTATTATCCACTAAGCTACCGATGCTGGCTTTGTATGTATATAGTAAGATTTTAGACCTATTATACCCATTTTGTCAACATAAACAAAACATCGACACCTTAAAAAACTAACTTAACCTAATCTAGCGTAACATAACCATCTTAACCTAACCTAACCTAACTTAATCTAACAAGTTAATCTAATAATAACTTGCCGATAAAATGCTAAGTTGATCAGATGCTGTAAGGCCTAAGATTTTTAAGTAATTCGTATATACAGTAATATATATTCTGTATATCGTATAAAATATATAGAAATAACATCATTTCAACTCTAAAAGTGAAATGAAATGAAATGAAATGAAATGAAAAAATGTTTTTCCCCAAACTCTTCGAATTAAAGCCAATAATCGTTTAAGGCTGAAAACATTTGGAAGCCATTCAACACCTGAGTTTGATTTTTCTGCTCAAACTCTTCTTGTCACAGACTGAACGTTGAACACATGTTGGCAATAATGTCCGAATTTTATTTACTGTAAATAATTGTCTTTTCATATAAAACTGATAATACCTCCAACAAACGCTTTATATATATAATATATATACACTAGGTTACATTAAAATCAACATTTTGTACCATTTTATCATTAGATAGTCCCTCGAAGTGCCGCATTCGGCATCCTTTTGAAACCTATATCGCGAGCAGGCGGGCGTGCATCAGCCTCCACGAACAAAAACGGTCGGAGCAAACAACCAACGAACATATAGAATAAGGAAGCCCCAATAGCAATAAATCACAAGAAGCGTACTCGGAACGTAAGCGATTATTTACGACCTTTAAATGGACGGGCAAAAATCCACTCTAAGAATTTATCGGGTTTGTGTAAAGTTAAAATTAGAAAGAATTATGTGCTTGGTAAGTTCGTTGACACAGCCTTCAATGGCCGTATGTTTATGGTTATTGATATAATTAGCGCTTTGTCCAATGGCATTAAAGGTTAGAAAGGGAGATGAGAGTGAGGGGATGTGGGGGGAGGAGCTGAGAATGTAAATAGGAAGTGGACCTGCACGAAAGTAAGGGGTAAACGTAACACAAACGGTAAGGGAAAGAGGGTTAATGTGTAAAGAGAGAAGCTCACAATAAACAAATTGTGTGATTGTAATTATTTTGATTTTTTTAATTTACTACTTTTCATTTGAAAAAAATTTTAATTGGATTTTTAATTGGAAGGAATGTTACGCTCAATTTATGTCGATTATCAATTAAATAAATTACTAAATTTACGTACATTTGAACTGCAGAGAAGTAAATCTCGGCTCCAATTTAGACAGTGCCAAAACTTTGAATAATTACCATGACATCTTCACTCTTAAATCTATGGCTTCAATGCGCCATCTTTCACTAGTCAATACTACAGTATAGAAAATTTTCTATATTGATACAGTGAACCAAAAAAGTCCCGAGATGTACTGTCTCATTTCTTGAAGACTTGAAATTATATTTTAGAAATTTTTAAACTCGGGTACTTTTAATTTCTCTTACTTTCCCTTCTGAAAACATACCCAACCACAATGAAAACATACCCACCCCCGCCTTTACATACATACCCCACCTACTGAAAAGAACAGTCAGACTTCTTTGAGCATCGTATTAATCAATTTTAGTGGTATTCTAAAACACAAATTTATCGTGAACTTTTTATGATTTGTGTAACTTCGCGATACCTTAGGTTAAGTCTAAAAAATAGTTGGAAAAAGGGTAACGACAATTCAGCCATTGGAAATGAGTCTTAAAAAGTTAAAAATGCCTCACGCACCGTGCACACACCATGGGAAATTGGAAAACAGGGGAATCGGTTAATAATAATAATAAATATAAACTAAAAAAGACAATAAATACAATGAAATGACGTCATTGACCGTTTCCATGGTAACCTACGATAAAATTACATCATCGACGTTAGTTGTCGATCGTTTCCATGCTATTGTCGTCGGGCTCCACGTCGTTGTTATCGTCCTGTTGGGGCTTTTCGGGAAGTTTCTCGCACGCTTTCTCGAGGGCGGATACAACCACGCAGCCCCAAACCGACATCTCGCTCACGATACTCGAATTCCTTCGAAATTTGCATCGCACGGATTGGGTAACCAACACTTTAACAGTCGCCTCATTGTTGCTGGTTTCAAAACTTCTGTCATTTGGCAACATTGTCAATACCAATACTTCCTGATGTTCTTGCGTTCTTAGGTCATCACATACTTTTTTGCCAAGGACATTAACGTTGACCTCTATGTACTTGGCAATGATGCTGCGAGCTGCTCATACTCTGAATGGGTGTATAGGTGGAGCGGTACTTCGTGTAAAGCAATGAAACCTTTCTTTTAACTTGTAGTTAAGCTAGTAATACACGTGTTTCGAACATTGAAAATATATATATATATATATATATATATATATATATATATATATATATATATATATATATATATATATATATATATATATATATATAACTTATATACAGTCGGACCTGCTATAACGCGCGTTAGGAGTTATGCGATTTATTTTTGAACACCATGAAAATGTTATTACACGCATAATTTGAAGTTACGCTGTTTTTAAATAATAAAAAAAACAAAAATACGGTACGTAAACTGTCGTAAACACATGCACATACCCACGTGTGTTTCTGGACACCAGGCGAAATCGAAGCACGTGTTTTTGGGTTCGTGTGAACTTCGCCATGTTGCTGACAGTGATCCCAACATGGAACGGAGCAGTACATTCAACAGAAAATTAGAGGATCTTCTCCAATGCTACGAGGAAATTTATCGGAAGAAAAAGAAGTTGGCACGGCAGTCAACGCTAGATGCATATTTCAAGAAGCCAGCTGCTGCTACAACCCAAAATGACGGAGAAGATGATGCTCTCGATGTATCATATTTTAACATTTTTTTAATTATACATTTTACATTTACGTTATTAAATACATTTTTTTCTTGTAATATTTGTTTTTTATCCATTTCGTATTAATATAGTTTGGTAAAAGGGTTAAACAATTAATAATACATTGACTTTAAGGAAAAAATAATTTGGCAAGAACGCATCCCGAACTTATAACATTGTCCCTATTGTAAAAACGCATGTCATTGTGCCCGTTTGCATAACGTGCCAATTTTCAGGAACGCATCCCGCACGTTATAGCAGGTCCGACTGTATATATATATATATATATATATATATATATATATATATATATATATATATATATATATATATATATATATATATATATATATATATAGGTAGGTGCCCAAGTTATAGGGACCGATTGTACTGATTGCATAGGCTCCTAACTGAGACAAGTAGGTTGTCGATGTAATTAAATAGTTAATTAATATTTGGGGTCACCAGTGATTTATCAGTCAACAAGGAAAGAAAGATAGACTGTCTGGCTTTTTCCTTTAATTAACAAACTTAATATTGCAATGATTAATACAGTACGGTGCTACAACACAAAATACAATGATTATAAATCCAAATTACAAATGGCTTGTTATGTTATGAATTAATTGTCAGGATGAGTACACAACGTCAGCTACAACAACAGATTATAAATTACATTAAATTGTACAATAATGCAATAATAACTGCTAGCTTGATAAATGACACTCATTGAGAGTTCTATGCGCAAACATAAAGAAAACAGAATGTTTACACACGCGTTGAATTGCTATAACGGCATCTTGGGTGAGGCAGATGTAAGTCGGAAATGGAGTCTACAATCACTGAGTTAAAGTAGGCGAAAGACGTAAGATGGTCAATACGCAAAAAATGCTTTCTATTGCACAATTGCTGGAAGACTAACATGAAACTTCAACTGTTAACTCTTGAGGAACCTGATGAGCTTTGGTTGAATCTGTTATTTACAGTTACCTTTCCTCTGGTTTGGTTGGTTCAGAATTCCTCGGTGATGGTCTTGGTTAATTTATAAAAGTCGTCCTTTTAGGTTACTCTGCTTACGATATCGTGGGAATGTTTTCATGAGGTTGGTGGTCCTTGGTAAGAAATGTCCCTTAACGGAATAGGCGTCTCTTGTCGTAACCTGACACTGGTGCCTAGAAAACCTTCTTCAGTATATAGATTTCTGCTGGTAACGAGAATTTGCGGTGTCTACAATAAACTTGGACAAATCTGCTTTTGTTCGAGTTTAATCAAGAATTCCTTAAAACATTTGGACCTCATTAAGAATACTGTACCAGCAGGAAAAACCTTCGTAAGAGGTGACCTTTTATATTGCTATTCGATACGCATTTGAAAAATGTATTAAAACTGCAGACCTAAAACGGAAATGTTTACGAATCCCCAACTCTCTCTCTCTCTCTCTCTCTCTCTCTCTTCTCTCTCTCTATATATATATACACACACACACACACACACACACACACACACACACACACACACACACACACACACAGTATATCAGTGAACCTTAAACAATGGCTCTGAAAAGTATTTTCCAATAGGTGAAAAAAATTGTTAAGCTATTATTAATTTCTGCATTCATATATATATATTCTTAGTGTAGAAATTGTTCTGGAGAAACACCATACCCAGAAGATGGTTATATCGTCTTTAGAGTTTTGCAATACCTATTTCTGAAATTAGTTTTCCTTCTACCTGATTTATTTAGTCATATGCAGTTATTTAGAAATTTTTGCAATTTCACCGTCGTGTAAAGAAAATATGGAAAGAGAAAAGTATACATACATATACTGTATATATGTATGTAGGTATGTAGGTATATTATTCATCGATATATTCATAGTTAATTGGAAGTATCAAAAGTTATATATATATATATATATATCAATGTTTATGACGCAAAAGTTAATAGACCAAGTACATAATAGAAGGAAGGTTTCACTGTTTTTTACAAAACACCGTTTCGCCCATACACCCATTCAGGGTATGAGCAACTCGCAGCATCATTGCCAAGTGTAGAGAAGATCAACGTACTTATAACGGGTCTTCCGTACGTGATTCATCACTAATGGAAGCATCAGTGCTCTGTGTTATCAGAATTCAATGTGCAATCAAGTTCGTAATCATTTCGGCGTTTGTGTCATTAGTTTGCATTGCAGGCACTACTGGCTCTATAGATGTATAATTCATCTGGAGCAAATTGCACCGCAAGGTTGCGTTTCCTCCCCAAGGCAATTCAAATGTATTGTACCTGTTCCAATCACAAGTACATTCATATCACTCTAAGCTTGCTCTACACAAACTGGACCAAAAACTCAGAATCTCTGCAATTTGAAACCTTCCTTATATTTACCAATACCTACCAAGAAGTTTCTATAGAAATGCTCCCAACTAGTGATGAAAGCCGGTATTTAAAAACCGGTATTTATACCGGTATTGGACAAGAGACACGATACCGATATCGTGATTATCGATACCGGGTTTTCGGTATTGAAGAACTGCCTATTGTCTTTATTGTGGGAGCAATCAGCAAATGTCAAGTTAACAGAGATTTGTTTTTTGTAGGATTTTGTGGCCAATGTGAGTAGAAATAATGAGTTATCTTCATACATAACTTACACACGCAGTATATCTTTGAGGGGCGCCATTAGTGTATGTCACAATTTATCATTTGTTATAATATTATGTTATTGACGTTATATGATGTGTCCGTTTTTCTGAAAAGGGAAACTATCATCCTGAACTCTCGCCTTAAACATTTGAAATCGTATAAATGCGTATTTAAATGTTCAAAAAAACGTTTTTACACGATTCCAAAACCTTGCGTTGCTTTTTTAGATTCGTTATTGAGTTCATTTCAGATTTCGAATTTCGTACTAGACACTTGCAGTGGTTGATTGATGCGCATATTTCACAAGTTAAAGTTTGTAATTTTGTTAGTTTCTTCACAAAGAAGTGAAAATTTAGAGAAGCTGTACGAGGCATTGCTTTCCATTAAACCCACTAGTGTAGAATCAGAAAGAGCTTTTTCCGCTGCTGGCTTATTTCTGACCAAGCTAAGATCAAATCTCTCTGAACAATCATTAGATAGTTTTTGTTTCCTCAAAACTTACTTCCAAAACCAAAATAAGAAATAAATATGCAAAATTATTAATAAACTTTTTTTTTGAAAAATTGTTATTTTTCCCTTTTATCTTTGGTTATCTGATATACTTAATCATTGTAAATAGTCCTTCCTTTTTCCGCCTTTCCCTAGGAACTGCTGTTCAAACTTTTTTCAATCAATGGTATTTTCCCTTTGGTGTCGGTGACAGAATTTGAAAAGTAACTTCAGTTTTTATTGTCGTTAATGTGGTGAGTACTACAGGTCCTGCAGGTTTGTGGGAGGGTTGGCACTTGGCAGGGTGACACCAAAAAAATCATTATAAATTATTCTCTGCATAAAACCGGTATCAGCACCGGTATCAGTAAAATAATTGTTCAAATACCGGTATTAAAAATTGTTGGTATTATTTCATCCCTACTTCCAACCCAATCTTATTAGAAGCAGAATTGTAATTTACCAATCTAACTAATTTAGCCCCACCCAGTTTAACCTAACCCGGCACTATTCTCAGGAACTGTGTTAACTGGCAAATAGCAATAACAATACAGGCTAATATTAAGTTTAGGGGCCACCAGATTTCGGTGATCCGCACTTTTCATACTTCGGGACAATCAATGTGACTCTTATATCCAGGTTAGGTTACACTAGGTTAGGTGGTCGGTCAAAGTTGGTCAGTTATTTCCTACGTTACCACCTTTCGGCCAATCCCAATAAGGGGGTCCAAAACATTATCATCTCCGAAACCTAATATTTACCAATAATAATAATAATAATATTGACAGATTTTGTGATTGTAAAAGTAACTTGAATAAGTTTCTTCAGTAAATATTAAGTTCCGCGGAAACCAATTTTTTGACAAAGTCAAAATTATTGCAAAGATCGTGCCGAAATTGGTCACGTGGGAAAAAAAAACACTAACCAATCTAAAACGACAACCTCACCAAGTGTAATCTGGTCTCCGCGAAACTTAATGTTAACCGGTTTTTTAATAAGCTTTCAAACATTTTTAACTTATTATAATAATAATAATAATAATAATAATAATAATATTTGTTAACCTTTAGTTCAACTAAATCGTATAAATTAATTTGTTCTGCTCTTTCTTATACACAGCCGTAGCGATCTTCGTTTATTTACATGCATCCACACACACACACACACATATATGTATATTATCGAATCTCCCTCTTCAACAGTCTTAAACTGAAACTGAGGCCTTCATTTTTGTGTATATTATATATATATATATATATATATATATATATATATTGTATAACTGTGTGTGTGTATATATATATATTATATATATATATATATATATATTTATTTATATATGATTTGCTCCCGCTCGGAATTGTTCGTTATGACGAAAGCCAAACGTGCTGCTCCATCTTAGGCTACCCATTTATCTACCAACCAATTTTATTGTAAGGAAGAATGAACAGCTGGGTTTGCTACGCACCGACTACCATCACAGGGAAATCGAACCCTGGGCCGGTGGATTTGTAGTCAGCGATACCAACCACTACACCACTATAGTGCAGACATTTCTTTTTTGTGTGTGTGTGCAAAAAAATGTAAGGTTAGACTAAACATTTTTCATTTTGTACCCAAATGGGTGGTGGTCCAGACTTTACATTATTTTCCAGCACGTTAGAAAAGCTATTCAGATTTTTTGTAAGGGGGTGGGGCGGAGGGTGCAAGATGAACCAGCCAAACTTTCTATTATTTTGTTTTTCTGTAAACCAACATTTGTAGTGAAATTCATTGACGTCCCAACAGCGGGAACAACAGCAACAACAACAACAACAACAATTGCCATATGCTTTGTGTCTGTATATATATATATACACACACACACACACACGATTGGATTAATGAATCCAAAGCTTTGGGATATTAAACTGTGATTAAGAGAGGGATCATTTGCACTTTAAATTGGTCGACTTTTTGAAGCGTAAAATCTACTCTGAAAAGTTTGAACAATTTTTGGTTTTAACTTAAATTGAAAATTTACGTGCAATGACCAACGATTGCAAATTTTTACAAATTTAAAATAATAAAAAGAATAGTTAAATTAACGTCTAAAAAGTGTACTTATAAAGCACTCTTCTATATGTACTGGTTATAGAAAATTTTTAATATATATATATATATATACAGTGGTGTAGTGCTGTGGGAACGCGTGGGAACGGCGTTCCCTTACTTTTTTTGGTAGACGGAACGGCGTTCCCTCACTATTTCAAATAAATCCGAACTTACAAATCTCTAACGTCATGAAATTTTAATTCCCACCCCTAGAAGAAATATGAGAAAGAATCATTAACTGCTTCATTTCTTTTAGCTTCGACTGAGGCAATGCTAGCCTATAAAGATCTGGTGAAACAGTCACCACGGCGTACCAGTTGTTAACTTTTTTTAGTTAATCATTCCAGTTGTTAACTTTTTTTTAGTTAATCATTCCAGTTGTTAGCTATTTTTATTGATCGTACTGGATGTCGTATATCTAATGACACTGGAAATACTGCATCTTCAACCTTGGAATATATCCTAATATCCAGTGCATATGACCTCAAAATATCCCTGAAATTGGTCAGATTTCAAAAAATTTTCCCGGGGGCTTACAGTGCCCCCGGACCCCCAACTGTATGGGCTCGCCGCGCTCGCCATTGTCCCCCCCGCATCTGAGTAACACTTTCAAAATGCGTTCCCTCACTTCTTTATTTAGCACTACACCACTGTGTATATATATAATATATATATATATATATATATATATTGTTGTTTCAATTTGGCTTTTTAACCTCCTCCGCAATATCTGAGGTCATATGATGGAGGGGAGACCTACAGCTTTACGTGAGATACGAACCACGGTTCGCTACATTATCTGGAATGGAGAGGACGATTTCTTACCCAACTTCTCTCCTGACCCTTTGTCGCTTAACGTCTCTGGTTGATAGGAAGTGGTGTTACGACACATTGACCACGACTTAGACCTATCTATCAACTTTTGGGATACAGATTTCTCATATACGTTAAGTCTTAGAAAGCAAAAACTTTACTGATTTACTGCTTCACAAAGCACAGCTCTGTCCATATATTTATTCGAGGTACGAGCAGCTAGTATCAACATTGCCGAGAATTTAGGTAGTTAACGTGCTAACGAAGTTTCCGTACGTGGTTCATCATCACTGGAAGCAACGCTGCTTTGATATATGTTGTTCCAGTGAGCAATCAACTTCCCAATCCTTTCAAGTGCTCTTGTTAGTTTATATTACATATATTCCTCGGTTTTATATGTTCGGGTGCATGATTCATCAGTAGCAAGAAGCACCGTAAGTTTGTTTCTTCCCTGATACAACTCAAATACACCATTTCTAATTACAAATACATTCATAGTACCTCAACTTGCTCTGCAGAAACTGGATCAAGAACTCGGAATAGTTAAAATTTCAAACAAACCTTCCATTTATGCAGTTCGGGGAATTATCTTCATAAAGTCCCGTTCAAGGTAAAGTATTTGAGGAAACACTTTTGTACAGTATACTGTACATTGTATATTGCGCAACTTAAACTACAATAATGTTCTTATCAAGACAAATATGCGTACACTGTAGCATACAAAGGGTACAAGTACACATGGGTACAAGGGTACAAGGGTACACAAGGGTGCACAAGAGATAACCTGCTATAAGAATAACCTGTTACATACTTATTTTTGGGAGCACCTTTTTTGAATCACCATATATATATATATTATATATATATATATATATATATATATATATATATATATATACACGAGTATATTCTAGTTAAGATTGAAAGTTGCTATACGCACATATTGATGGAAAGGAAAATTTCCTCTTCCAAATTCTGTGAACGCGAAAATAAAATTTTTCAATCACTTTCCTCGGCTTATACCAAATAAAAATTCCTAAAATGCCCAACGAGGGCATCTCAAAGCGAAAAACTAATTATTGTCCGCCAAACAATGGAGAAGTAATTCGAAAAATTTGTCAAAAGGAAAGGTGATCAAATTAAAAAAAAAAAAAAAAGAAGTCAAATATTTGAGCGTACCAAAAAATATGTAGTATTTATACATTCATTTATTTCTCTGTTTGTATCATATTTATTATGATACAGAATTAGGAGATTTATACGATACATTTCTGTCTGAATCTCTATTTCTGTGTCTGTTTCTAACTCTGACTTTGTTTCTATGACTGTCTGTCTCTGACTCTGTTTCTGTGTTTGTTTGTCTCTAACTCTGTTTCTGTGTCTATCTGTCTCTAACTCTGACTTTGTTTCGATGACTGTCTGTCTCTGACTCTGTTTCTGTGTTTGTTTGTCTCTAACTCTGTTTCTGTGTCTATCTGTCTCTAACTCTGATTCTGTTTCTGTGTCTGTCTGTCTCTAACTCTGATTCTGTTTCTGTCTCTGTCTGTCTCTAACTCTGATTCTGTTTCTCCCTTTATCTGACTCCCTGGTTTTGTATCTGTTTCTGTGTCTGCCTGTCTCTGACTCTATTCCTATCTGTATCTGACACTGTCTCTGTCTAAATCTAACTCTTTATTTTTGTCTCTCTGTCTCTGTCTGTGTGTCCCTATCTCTCGTCAACTGTAATTCTGTTTTATAGTCTCGTTTTGAATTATTTTTATTAATTTTATTTCTTCCATTTTTAGATCTATTTTTTCCAATCTTGGTCTCTTTTCAATTTGTCTCAATTTTTTTAGTCTCATTTTTACTAAGTTACTTCCTGAATTTCGTTTTTCTTATCATTTGAGTTCTTATCTCCGTAATTTATAATTTTTCTTTATCTTATCTTTCTTATATCTTTGTTTTTGTTTCTGTTTATTTCCATTTTCTCACTTATAACTTATTTCACCTTATTGTTTTTTTTAATTTCAGCTTTCCTCAATTTCTCTTTATCCCGTTTCTTTCTCTAATTTTATCATTTTTTATCATTTTCCCCTCATTCTCATTTTCTTAGCCAATTTGCCCCATTTTCCCCTCATTCTCATTTTCTTAGCCAATTTGCCCCATTTTCCCCTCATTCTCATTTTTTTAGCCAATTTGCCTCATCTCTTATCTCAGTTTCCCCTCACTATTACTCTCTTTAGCATATATTTTTCTTTTGTTTTCTCACCTTTTATATCATTTTCCCTCAACCTCACTTTCTTTATACCCATCTATCTCTAATTTTCTCACTTTCCTTATTTCTCGCTTCCAGTCTCCGAGGGGAATGTCCTTATGGCTCTTAACGACCCCTGAACAAATCTTGGCCTCTCTCTTGTGTTTCATTTTAACTTTCTCCATTTAAAGTTACATCAATGTAAAAATAAAATTAAAGGTTTTATTGGACAGTTACATTTTCATTACATCTTTTTTCAACTGGAAAATTCACGAGTTTACAAAATTACTTCAATTTAATGATCTCGTTCAATGTTTTAATTATGTATAATTTACTGTAAGATTACCTGCTTCTCTCAGACAGAGAGAGAGAGAGAGAGAGAGAGAGAGAGAGAGAGAGAGAGAGAGAGAGAGTGGGAGGGGGAGGGCGTTGAAGAAAGTAAATCGACATCACGATAATTGTCTTCAAGAACTAATGGCAAAGCTCTTCAATGATATGCCAGAATTTGTCAGCTTTCCGTAATACAAAGGGGAAAGCAACACGATTCTAAATTCATTGATTCATTAAATCTGTTATTATTTAATTACTTTTATTATCAAATCAAAAATTCTGGAGAAACCGAAGGTGTCTATTTATTTTTGTTAACCCTCTGTATATAAGAACTTTATGTAGGGGATGTACCAGGTTTAAAGGGCCCAACGCAATCCATTCGTCTATTGACGTCTCCTGTCAATGGGTCAATGGCGGAAGAAAAGCGGAAATAGGAAGTTTTAATTATATAGTGGGAAAAGTACTCCACCGCAGCGTGTTCCATGGACCAAATATTCAGGGCACAAAAGGGTTTTAATATGGTGAGGTTCTGCATTGTGGCAACTGTGCAACAAAAACATGGCAAGTTGAACACTATTAGCACGCCCCGTATGCCGAGAGTAGGCGCGAAGAGCTGACACATTTGAATGAAGTATCATAGAAGTATCATAGAAGTATCATAGAAGTATCTATAAAACTAGCTATAAAAGAGGGGAAGTGAAGAAATGCCTCGCTGAGTACTTTATGTTGTAAATTTATCGTTGAGTTTTGCTACTTTTAAATGTTTTCATAGCGCGTCTCTAAATATTATTAAGTGGTTTCAGAACAATCTCTCCACACCCAGCCCTCCATTTGAGAGCGCGCTGCATGGTTTGGCTTTCATAAATGATGGCTAACTGGTCATCGGTACAATAGTGCTTGGCCAGAATAGTAGACCAAGTTTTTTGGCAATTTTTTGTCTGCGAAAGATTTGACGTATGAAATCCATGACAAATAGGACGTGAGAGTGAGGTCCAAATTCTCAATAGATGGAGAAAGGGGAAATGTCTGTACAGAGTGTTTATAAAGTTCCTATCTGTTTCAGTGAAAACGTAGCAAAAAGGGTAAAATTCAATAGCAATATAATAGAAGGCATACATTTAATGAATACTTAAGTATATGATTCTACATGAGCACCATCAGTATCTCTACAGAGTTCGAATCTGTCAGCAGCATTGCGGAACACATTATGGAGCATAACGTGTTATTTTTGTAACTGCTGTTACGATACGCGCACGTAAATGTCCCAGCTTCATTCAGATGGTATTTTAAACACCATTGTCTTTCAACAAGATGGGGCACCTTGTCATTACGCAAACATTGTTCGGGAGTCCCTAAATGAACGATTTCCAAATCGGTGGATTGGACGTGGAGGCAACAGGCCCCTGGGCGGCTCGATCTCCTGACCTAACGCCCTTGGATTTCTTTGCATGGGGCTTTATCAAATCAAACGTCATCAAACGATGGTTACAGATCCGCAAGATTTACGTGCTCATATCGTAACAGCAGTTACAAAAATAACCCCTGTCATGCTCTAAAATGTGTTCCGCAATGCTGCTGACAGATTCGAACTCTGTAGAGATACTGATGGTGCTCATGTAGAATCATGTACTTAAGTATTCATTAAATGTATGCCTCCTATCATATTGTTATTGAATTTTACCCTTTATGCAACCTTTTCACTGAAATAGATAGGGACTTTATAAACACCCTGTACTATTGAAAATTATACCAGAAGCAGGTGAAACGTTCTCTTCTTAAATATGATGTAATACGTTCTATGGTATTAAAGAATACCAAAATTTTGAGATCCTCACTCCGTCACTCAAGCAAGATCGGCATTTAGAGGCTCTACTGTGTTTTTTTTAGTTTGGGTGACAGGTGAGACGACAGTAAATGATCTATGAAGGGTTGAGTCGTCAACGTATAGGGGTATACATAGAATTAGAGGCGCACTCTACGATTAAGTAGAAAAAGTGAAAGGAAGTCGAGACGAAAAATCTAAGGAGGGTATTTTAGACAAAAACAGGGGATCGATGAGAAACTCTTTCAAAAGCTTTCAAAAGCTCTGTGGCTACTGCATGTGTTTGGTCATGTTTATCAGTTGCCTAAGGAATTTAGTGGCTAAGAAAAACAAGAAAAAACAGCAGTAGAGCGACCATGATGGAAGCTATACTGCTGCTCATAAACCTATTTTTATAGAGATGTTTGTTAATACGTAAGTGACTGAAGTGTCTAACTAATAACTGAGGTGATAAAAACTAGTCTGTAATTTGAAGAAATTAAGGATTACCTTATTTTCAGTATGGCATCAATGGTCGCATCTTTTTAAGAGAATGGAAACACAAGAGTCTGGAAAGAACAAAAGCACGTTCAAATCCTTATCTTATTTTATGATGGAAGCAAACACTTGAGAAAGATAGCCTTCTCCGTAGAGAATATTTCATTTTTGTTAAGACTATTTCAAAGTTTGTATATTTTTTTATTGAGAGAATTGAACTTTGCTAATCTTATTAGACATTACGAGTGTGAGGTTGGGTGAGGTTGTAAGAAATAAATTCAATGAATAGCCATGATGGGCAGTGAAATCAGGGATCCGCGCTGCGTTGGTTTATAAGTTAGGTAAGATAGGGGGAAGAAGCAAGGTGCTTCTTTCCCCACGCCAACTGGATTGGTGCGGGAGGAAGACACCAACCACTCCATAGTGCGTAGACTGAAGTCCCTAAGCAGCCTGATTTCGGCGGCAGGATCGAGAATATTTCTATTCCTAAAATCTTTTGTTGCCTGATCAAGATTATTTCCTACTCACTGTTATTCCCATTCCCATTCCCGAAAGTGGGAATGCACAAAGTGGGAAATCTACATTTGAGAAGATAGTTTCTCGATTTGAGAAAGAATGTCACTCGTTCGAATTCGCGGTAAAGGAGTCGAATGAGAATGGCTAATATTCCCTAATCTAACTGAATTTAAGTTAACTTATAATAACTTAACTTAACCTGGACCAAAGTGGGAAAACCGGGTGGATGGAAATGAAAATAAAGGTGAATAGAATGATCAGAGAATTACTTCCTTTGAAATTCCTACTCGCGAATTTCTCACTTTTGGGATAAAATGAGAATGGCATTGAGTGAGATGCTACCAATCTATGAGATCGAATACCATTGTAGCATTAGAAGCGCGACAGACACTCCAGAAGTACTTAATAGTACCAAAGTGAGAGTTCGCAAATGGAGAAGTCAAAGTTAGAAGAAAAGTTTGAAATGACACTAAAAGCTGCTCCAAATCTGGCATAGCAACATGGGCCCACCTTTGTTCTTAGATGAGGAAAAGGATTATAATCGATAAAGTCAAAACGAGAATTAAAAAGATGTAGAAATTGGAGCTTTATTTAAGAAAATCCTGTTTAGTAATTTGAATATATAAGTGGTGAGAATCTGAAATGTTGCTCAATTCTATTTACTGCAAAACTGAAGTGAAAATGGTGTTTCGTGGGTATTTGGGTAGTGGGGTGAAATCTCGACTCCCCGATTAAAGTGCTGACGGTTGAGAGAACCCTGGAAAACAGCCATGGAACGTGTGGTGGTGGGGAGTAATCCGAGTCACTCCCGAAATAACTTGAAAATCCAGACATCATGAGCTTTGAAAACAATGAGAAAAGGAAATGGCTAGTATGCCTGTACAGAATATGAACCTTTGAGTAGATTAAACTAAAAATAAGACCATATATATATATATATATATAATATATATATATGAACACTGAAGCTACACTTCAAGTAAAACTTTTGGTTTCCTGGATGGTGCAGTGGCCTGGCGACGCGGCGGCGAACCCTCCTCTATTTACACGTTTTACCTATCTCCATATAAAATCATACTACAATTATGATCATTATGGTTTACCAATATATATATATATATATATATATATATATATGAGAGGAGGAGCAACAAGCTTGACCTTCGTGAAATGAGGAATCATCGCACGGAACATTTGAAAGGTTGAAAGGTATATACTCTACAATATACTGTGTATATATATATATTAAAAAATCTATAAATTCATTTAATTGCTTTGGTATTGTAATATTTGTGGAAGTGATAAAGCGTTCTTTATAATTATCTTTATTATTTTATAGAAATTAATTACTTTCGTTACGATTAAAAAATAATAATAAAAAAATTGAAAAAGCGCAATACATTCGAATTAAGAGATTTTTATTTCTATTTCTTTATATTATAATGTAGAATATTACGTACTTTATAGAAAGAACTGTATTTAATGCTGCGATATATATATATATATATATATATATATATATATATATATATATATATATATATATATATTATATATATATACAGACGAGGGCCACTCAATATATTTTGCCCCACCTTTTTGTTTTCTTTCCAAATTTCCTCGTAAGTTCCAGAAATTTTGTACACAAGTACAGTAGTTACATACTTTTTTCACAAGTTTTTATTTTTGCACATAGTCTCCATCCTTTTCTACGGCTTTCCTCCATCTCGAAACAAGGGCCTTTATTCCTTGATGGTAAAAGTTGGCTGGGTTCCGCTGGAGCCACCTCTTAACCTCTTTAACAACCTCATTGTCATTCTGAAACTTTTTTCCACGAATAACATCCTTCATTGGCCCAAATAAATGGAAGTCTGAAGGTGCCACGTTCGGGCTGCATGGAGAGTGGGGTAACACAGTGAAGCGCATTTTTTTGATGGCCTCTCTTGTTTGCAAACTGTTGTGTGGTGTTGCGTTATCGTGCAAAAGAAGGACGTCTTCCAGTTTTCTCTCCGGTCAAACTCTCTTTATACGTCTCTGGAGTCTCTGTAGGGTAGCAATATATGCTTCCGAGTTGATTGTTTGTCCTTTCTTCATAATGTCCACCAGAATCATCCCTTTCATGTTCCAGAAGATGGTGGCCATAACCTTTCCTGCAGAGGGAGCGATTTTGAACTTTTTCTTGTGTGGGGAGTCTGCGTGATGCCACTTCATGGATTGGCGTTTTGTTTCAGGTTCAAAGTGGTGTACCCAAGTCTCATCCCCAGTCACAATTCGTGAAAGGAAGTCATCCCCTTCTGTCTCGTATCGAACCAACGATTCAGAAGCAATTTCTTTTCTTTGGTTTTTGTGATCTTCAGTCAGTTGGCGAGAAACAAACCGTGAACACACTTTTGAGTATCCCAGTTGCTAAATTATCGTATTTACACTTCCTTCACTAATTCCTAGCTCCAGTGATAGCTCCTTGTATGTGACGCGCCGATTTGATCGAATGATGCTGTTAGCACGTTGCATAGTGTGAGATGTCACAGCCGATGCCGGGCGACCGCTGCGTGGCTCATCATCGAGGCTGGCTCTCCCTCTCTCCGATGATATCACACGTTTAGACCAGCGTCCAACTGTGCTTCGATCAAGAACAGCATCTCCGTAAACGTTTTGTAGACGTTTGTGAATTTTTCCAACTTTTTCCTTCTCTGCGGTTAAGAACTCGATAACAGCTCTCTGTTTACGACGCACATCACTGTCAGACGCCATTTTCGAAACTGCGTTAACGGTTTTATACAGGGGCGTTTAAAAGCGGTTTTATACAAGGAGGGAAGGTTTAAACTGGAAAAATCCGGTTATGTGAAGCGCAAAAAGTTCAAACTTACGGCCCAAAAGACATTTCAGCCACATGGCCTATTATTTAACTAAGAAAAAAGGGTGGGGCAAAATATATTGAGTGCCCCTAGTATATATAAGCGTGTGTGTGTGTGTGTGTGCGCGCGCGTGTGTGCGTGTGTTTTCATGCATCATTTGTATATCAGCATTGTTAACGTCAGAGAACAAGTTTATTATAACGTCATGTGTCGCGTAACGACTTCTTTGTATCGTTCTGCGATGCCGTTAACGTAACAATATTGTCTCTCAATTATGATATTGTAACTATCAACCAATCACAACGCATTCGCTCTTATGGAATGTCGTAACGGCTGACCAATAAGGTTATATGATTCCGTTATTATCCGTTATTATCTCATAAACGTTGACCAATCACAATTGGATATTAAAGCTTCCGGTATATAGGTTTAAGAAGTAATGTTTTATTAAGGGATATAATTTTATGACGTCACGAGGTGAACACTTTTTTTTTTATTGTGTGTTTGGGAGGGGGGGGGAACTATTATTATTATTATTATTATTATTATTATTTTAAAGGGAGATGATATTAGTATAAAAAAATGTTTTTCTGACGTCAAACAAATGACATCCTGACCCCGTTCCCTGCTTCCTGATGGATGCCAGTAGGTTAAAATCTTTTGTTCCCCTCATTTATAAGATCATTCTTAATATAAAAATAGTCAAAATGGAAATGAGTCTGCTAACAGTGTAGTTACTCATATAAATATTACATGAGTAGGTCATACAGTCATATTTAAGTCATATTTTATACAAGAATTGATTTCTTATATATAGACTAAAGTGTTTACTGTAATACAATAGATTTTCTACTTTATACAGTGAACTAATCGTAAAAACTGTAATTATACAGTAAAAAAAAGCTTTAAAATTCGTTACTAACACTGATGTAGTAAAAATACTATTTCGTATAACTGTATTAGGAAACTGTATGTAATTTATCCGTAATTTTAGTTGTATTGTAAAACAAAAGAAACTTAGACAAACAACTGTATACGCAACTCTATATCAATACTGTGTGTATATATATATATATATATATATATATATACATTTAACTGCAAACACGCAGTATAATTAACGTAAAGAACGACGCTTGTATAGGAGATATTCCGCGCAAGATGAGAGAGAGAGAGAACGAAACAAATGAAAAAATGAGGTAACCACCCGGGAATCGAACCCGGGATCTTCCGATTCCGGTCAGATATGATAACCACTACATCATGGGCCTCACTCTTCCAAATGTCGTAATTCTTCTACATACTCGCAAAAACCAATGCCCCAAGGGGGCACCTCCCGCATGCCGTAACATTATATACATTTAACTGCAAACACGCAGTATAATTAACGTAAAGAACGACGCTTGTATAGGAGATATTCCGCGCAAGATGAGAGAGAGAGAACGAAACAAATGAAAAAATGAGGTAACCACCCGGGAATCGAACCCGGGATCTTCCGATTGCCGGTCAGATATGATAACCACTACACCATGGGCCTCACTCTTTCAAATGTCGTAATTCTTTTACATACTCGCAGAAACCAATGCCCCAAGGGGGCACCTCCCGCATACCTCATTTTTTTCATTTGTTTCGTTCTCTCTCTCTCATCTTGCGCGGAATATCTCCTATACAAGCGTCGTTCTTTACGTTAATTATACTGCGTGTTTGCAGTTAAATGTATATAATGTTACGGCATGCGGGAGGTGCCCCCTTGGGGCATTGGTTTCTGCGAGTATGTAGAAGAATTACGACATTTGGAAGAGTGAGGCCCATGGTGTAGTGGTTATCATATCTGACCGGCAATCGGAAGATCCCGGGTTCGATTCCCGGGTGGTTACCTCATTTTTTCATTTGTTTCGTTCTCTCTCTCTCATCTTGCGCGGAATATCTCCTATACAAACGTCGTTCTTTACGTTGATATATATATATATTATTATTATTTCATTACAATACACTGTAGATGATACTTCAAAAATTTACTCACTGTATATCATGCCCTCGTAGGAACAAGTGACCAAGCGATAAACGTAGAAAACGTTTCTAGCGTTTTCTACGTTTGTCGCTTAGCTACTTCTTCCTCGGAGGCTCTCAAATATTGTACGAACGGATATTGGCTTTATGATAAAAAGATTTTGTATTTTAACAAATTTACACTTCTACACCTTTACAATTCTACACTTTTACAGGTCTACAATCATGAAACTTCGCAATTATGGTGAATTCAAGGAGTGGAATGGTTCATTGCACCGATCGACAAATTCGAGTAATTACCTTTCAATTTATTCATAAAAAATCTACAAAGCTCCTTGCTTGTTCGCTTGTCCGTCTGTATTTATATATATATATATATATATATATATATATATATATATATATATATATATATATATATGTATGTTCTCTCTCTCTCTCTCTCATACTCTCAATTAAAAACCTTTTACTTTTATTGATATTAACTATTTTTCTAATAAATTAACGTGCAAAATATTATTTTTTTAAGGTTAGTATTATTATTATTATTATTATTATTATTATTATTATTATACATATATAAGCTATACTACTAATTTATATTCTGTTACCTGTGAGGTGACATTATTTTATATATATATATATATGCGCCTCGGTGGTGTAGTGGTTAGCATCGCTGACTACGAATCCATCGGCCCCGGGATCGAGACCCGATGACGGCAGCCAGCGCGCGGCAAAACCCAGCTGTTCATCCTTCCACACAATAAAGAAAGTGGTTGGTCGATAAATGGGTACCCTGGGTGGCCTAGACGCTGGGCTGCTGGTGGGGCGTGGTTCGGATTCCACGTTAAACTGGTGGTCTAAGGTAGAGTGAAAAGCTTGACCTTCGTCAGAATGAACAATTCGGGCGGAAGCTAACCAAAGGTATAACCAAAAGTTATATATATATATATACACACACACACACTCGTATATATACTAATAATAATTTATATCTGTTACCTGTGACGTGACAGTTTGACCTTTCCTTGTTTCTTAATTCTTAAAAGTATATATAACTATATAAAAAAATTTAAAAAAAAGTAATGGGTAAAACCAAGAGTGTATATATATATATATATATATATATATATATATATATATAATAAGTGCTTTACCTACTGAAATATATTTCTTTCCTAATTGTACATAATGTTAAAAAAAAGTTAAAAAGAAATTAATTTTCGTTATATACAACGCGAGAAAAAGCATATTTTTTACGCAAAAAACTTCCAGTCAATATGATATATATATATATATATATATTTTGGTTTTTTTGGCTAAAAATACAATAGTTACCCCCTTTTTCTTTGATTTATTCAACACGACGTGAATGCAACGAGTCTTTTACTTATATAGAGGTTCTGAATGTAGGGATCTAGGCTTGCTTTAAACCCTAGATCCATGTCCCAAAGCTGGATCCTGTCTGCTTTGCAGATAGCTGGTGAGGGAAGCTATATTTATGGGATCTCTTTGCGAGAGACCCGTTGCCCACGTCGGGCTAAAATCATGAAAAAGAAAAAACTATGGTATTTGTCATTTACCATTACTTATTCGGACTATAGTGGATTTAATTTTCCCAGAAGAGTTCCTTGTTCCATGCACGGTTTGTGTTTAACATATATATATATATATATTTAAAGTGTAATATATTAATAATATATTATTAATAAATATATCGAGGCCTTCATATAGTTACCTTATATATATATATATCTCAATATAATAGGACTAGAAATAACGGGTGTAAGTTGACAAGTAGAAGGTTTGAGACAGCAGTTGCGAAAAACTTTTTTACGCATAGAATAGTAAATAGCTGGAATAGTTTGCCGGTAGAAGTAATTAGTAGCACGTCTATAAACATGTTTAAGAATCGATTGGACGCGCATGTTGATAGAAAGGGTATAGTTTAAGGTAGTAAAATTAAGGCTTTGTGGGGATAGATCTCACAGCTCAACACAAGTGTTGTGGGATATAGGGAGGCAGCGTCTTGGGTTAGGGGATACTCTCTGTCCTTACACACCCCATTTAAAGAGATTCCTCTGCCGAGCGGTGCTTCCCATAGTACTGTGAGGTATTGAAAAACTCATGATCTTCACTTGCCCCACAAACACCTTTAAATGGGAGACCCATAATGGGTGCACACACATTTCTACATTACTGTACAGTCTTTACAGCCACACCTACACTTTTCCTCGTAAGTGTATATATTGTAATGTATATGGTTGTAAATTTGACTTGGTCCGCAATCGATATGAACCGTGACTTGATGGATACCGTAATGAAATTGACTGGATTCTTTGGATCTGATATATTTGCATGTCCGTTATATAATAGATATAGAGTGTAACATATTTGTGGATAGTAGTCTATTATGACTTGATCCTCTGGATCGAGAGATTCTATCTTTAGTTTTAAATCGATGATTAATTATTTTTAAATTGATAATGTATATGGTTGTAAATTTTGACTTCGTCCGCAATCGATATGGACCGTGACTTGATGGATACCGTAATGAAATTGACTGGATTCTTTGGATCTGATATATTTGCATGTCCGTTATAAATAGATATATAATGTAACATATTTGTGGATAGTAGTCTATTATGACTTGCTCCTCTGGACCGAGAGATTCTATCTTTAGTTTTAAACCGATAATTAATTATTTTTAAATTGATAATTATTTAGTTTCGTAAAAATTGGTCGTTGCCAATTTACCGGCAGTTTTTAAATAAGTTTCTTATGTTCTTGTGGTTCGGAACCCACGTAAAATTGTAGGTCCCCTCCGCCACCACGGAGGACATACACAATACACGATTACGGACACAGTTAGGTAGACCAGCCATGAGTGGATCCTAGGGTCTTTGTTGGTCTGAAACATTATAACATTATTATAACATTATATATACATTTAAACTGCAAACACGCAGTATAATTAACGTAAAGAACGACGCTTGTATAGGAGAATATTCCGCGCGTATGGATGAATACGAATTAAGTTAGTCTGTATTTGTGAAGTATTCCTCATCCACTGAGCTTTTTCAAATCCACTGTATGTATTTGATCAAACTTACAATGATCTTCTTTCTAAAATAGTTTAAAGAAACGAATTTTGACAAAGCAAAAATCCAAAGAATTTGTTGCTGTATTTAGACATTTTTTGCTTATCACGGTTTCATTAACAAAATTTACCAAACGCAATTCTCAAAAATAGTTTCTGGCTTAATAAACGCAAATGGTTTTTTTTTTATTTAAAATTTTTAATTAATTAATAATAAAATATTAATTAATAATTAAAATTAATTTTTAATGCAAAATTGCTTTTTTATTTTTAAATTCTGTTTTTTTTTTGTTTTTTTTCGAAAAAATAAAATTTTTATCAGATAAAAAATGTAGCGAGAAAAGATCACTTTTTAACCTTTTCATTATTTTGAGGAGAAACGAAACGAAACGAAATTTCTTCGTTAACGAATATGAGGAGGCTTTCACTCAATCGTAAAATTAACGCGAGGTCCAGTCAATAAATTCGCGGAGTTGTTTCCTTACAAACGCAATCAATAAATTCCGCGATGTTTTTAAACTACTACTACTACTAGTAATAATAATAAGGATCATATGTAGAATTCGGACCCCTACCAAGGTTGGGGTCCGAATTCTACATTAGCGGAATGTTGGGGTCTGTATTCTCCATTTGGCTTGTTTAAGCTACTCTTTAACTATTTGAGTTAACTTTAACTATTTCTCAGCTAAAGACAAATTTGCATGGAAATAAGGTTAACTAACGAAAATATCACGACCTAACCTAACCAATCGTTAGGTTAACTGTACGCCCTTGACGATTGGTTAGGTTAGGTCATGATATTTTCGTTAGTTAGCCTTATAAAGCTAATTAAAGAAGGCTGGGGTCCGAATTCTACATTTGATCCTTTTAATGGTTTTTATTTGTGATAATAATAATAAAATTTTCTATGAACCTTTAAATTGTTTATTGATGTCCTTATACGATTCGTTTGGGGTCTGGCTTCTATAATCTATACATTAGGGGAAAGTTGGGGTCTGGATTCTACATTAGGGGAAAGTTGGGGTCTGTATTCTACATTAGGGGAAAGTTGGGGTCTGTATTCTCCATTAGGGTTACCTGGGGTCCGAATTCTACATATGATCCAATAATAATATGAGCGGAGTACTGTTATGGTATAATTTAAAAAAAAAATTTCAGGATCACCTGAAGATCAGGGCCCCCCAGCCTTCGTTAGTTAGCCTTATAAGGCTAACTAACGAAAATATCACGACTTTAACCTAACCAATCGTTAGGTCAACTGTACGCCCTTGACGATTGGTTAGGTTAAGTCGTGATATTTTTGTTAGTTAGCCTTATAAGACTAACTAAAGAAATCTGGGGGGGGGGCCCTGATCTTCAGGTGATCCCAAATTTTCATTCAGGAACTGATCTTTCAACAATAAATTTAACATAAGAATATTGAGGTCCCGAATCCAAGAAATGTTTCGAGGTTTAGTCTATTTTTTATAGGAAATGGATAATATAACTTACATAAGGTAAACGTATTGAAATTATTATTATTATTAAATATTATTATTATTATTATTATTATTATTATTATTATTATTATTGTTGTTGTTGTCGTTGTTGTTGTTGCATAATAGTTCTGTAATTTAAAATAATCCTTAACAATGCATATTTTATATTATATATATATATATATATGTGTGTGTGTGTGTGTGTGTGTGTAATTGGGCGAATTTTGATGAAATAACGAAATTAATATCGTAAAATGAAAGATGTTAAAGTTAAAATCTAGGTTAATAAACCATCAAAATTCGACTTTCCCTTACTTCGCAGAGTCATCGTTCGTAAGAGCTTTTGATACTTATTCTTTAACTCCACCCCTACCCCCACCCCCACCCCCACCCCCCGTGGTGACATATTTGCAGATACCTGTAATTCGACAGCATTTTCGATTATAATTTTAGAATTTTACCATCTTGCATATTATAATGATTAACTAAGCATTATTTGAGTATCGCGCATTGCATATTCTGCTCCAATCCATGCTATTCATGATAATTAACGAAAGAGAGAGAGAGAGAGAGAGAGAGAGAGAGAGAGAGAGAGAGATGTAGTAACAATAAATTACCCATAATTTTATTGTTAATTCTCTTTCGCGAATTTGTTGAAAAAGTTTAGAATTGAAAAGACTTTCGGATATCCATAAATAGAAAATACTGTGATTATCTGCTATTATAGCCTTAGTCCCCTCTATATATATATATATGAATAGAAACGACATAAGTGTTAAGGAACGTCTCTGCACACGAGGAGGAGAGATAACGAATAATGAAAAATGAGGCGAACCGCCCAGGAATCGAACCCAGGGCGGTTCGCCTCATTTTTCATTATTCGTTATCTCTCCTCCTCGTGTGCAGAGACGTTCCTTAACACTTATGTCGTTTCTATTCATTTATATACTGCGCGGTCATTGCAGTTATATGCATATATATATATATATATATATATAATATATATATATATATATATATATATATATATATATAATAGTGGCGTTCATAAGTATTCGTACAGAGAAACTATTTCAGTTTTATTCGTCCTTATCTCCTGTACCATGCAAAAGATAGTTATTGAAAGTTCGAAAAAAATTCAACAAATTAAAAAAAATTTCGTTTAATTCCAACAAATAATGTAAAACATCAAAGAATTTGAGGAAAATAAAAAAAAAGTTAAAATGCAAAAGTTTTCGTACATTTAATTACAAAATTAATTAATACTTTGTGTGTCTATCTTTGGCTTTAATGACTTCAGTGATTCGTTTTGGGTATTTTTGAACGAGGTTTCGACATCTTTCAGTGGAAATTTTAGTCCATTCTTCTATACGAAATTGTTGCAATTCATTCAGATTCGAAGGGTTTCTCTTGCTGACACGTTTTTTTCAAATCAAACTATAAGTTTTTCAAGTGAATCCATTAAATTGAGATCTGGACTTTGACTGGACCACTTGAGAACCTTGAAATTCTTTTGTTGAAGCCATATCATGGTGTTCTTACTTGTATGTTTTGCGTCATTATCTTGTTGCAATACCCATCTGCGACCATTCGCAACTCCAGAACTGAAGGAAACACATTTTCTTCCAAAATTTCCTGATATTTCTACTAATCAAGATTACATTTATGATAACAAGCTTTCCTGGAGAAGAAGCACTAAAGCATCCTCAAAGAAGCAAACTACCATCACCATGTTTAACCGTAGGAAGGATGGTTCTTCCTCGAATACAGTATTTGATTTTCGCCAAACATACCGTTGCTCGTTGTTCCCAAATAATTCAATTTTGGTCTCGTTTGTCTAGAGAACTTGCTTACAGAATGCAAATTCATCATTTTGATGATCCTTGACGTACTTTAAACGAGCTTCTTTCTGCGTTTTACGTAGCACAGGTTTCCTTCGTGCAACTCTTCCATGCAGACCATTCTTTCTCAATGCACGACGTACAATAGAGGGATGGACATCGACCTTAGATAGTCTTAATGTTTGGCAAATATCACCATATCACCTGCAATCACTCGTGGATTTGCAGTTTAGCAAGGTCGTCCACACCTTGGTAGAGTTTTAATTGTTCCAAAATCTTTCCATTTCTTTATAACTGCAGCAACCGTCGTAAATGGATTTCGAAGTTCCTCTCTTATCTTCCTATAACTCTTTCCAGACTCGTGTGCAGCATTAACAGATCTCTTAAGATCTGTAGACACCTCTTTAACACGACGACCCATTGCTTACTTGTACAGTAGGGCGGCTGTTTTTTACACTTTTTTCGATATTTGATTGAGGGTAGTGCGGAAAGTTGCGATTTGGAGAGAAAATAAAGTGTGTAAAATTTTTTTGATCTACGTCAATACCTTCGGTGGCGGCGAGTCCTTAAAAATCGAAAAATAGGCCTAACGGGGTAGATTGGAAAATGGTTTTAAAGACTTACAAAATAAACAATAAAAATTTCAGCACAATCTGTTAATAACTTCCGGTGGCGTCTTAGCCGTTAAAATATCCAAAATATTGATTTAAAGCAAGTTTTAACAAGATGTTATACAAATGTTAATTCCGGTATATTTCTGTGCAAACAACCCTGAGAACACTATTATAGGCTTGAATAAATTAATAGCAGTCATTGAACAATGAACATTATATAAAAATTATATAAAATTATATAAAATTTTTATGTGTTTTTAGGCCTATTTTTCGATTTTTAAGGACTCGCCGCCACCTGAAGGTATTGACGTAGATCAAAAAAATTTTACACACTTTATTTTCTCTCCAAATCGCAACTTTTCCGCACTACCCCCCAATTTAGAATTGCCAATAGTCTCTAATCAGTAAACAGCCAATTACTGATAAAAATATTAAATTCTTCAAGCCTAAGATGGACACACAAATTATTAAATATTTTTTTAAATAAATGTACGAAACTTTTGCATTTCAACATTTTTTTTAATTTTCCTGAAATTCTTTGATGTTTTACATTATATGTTGGAATTAAAAAAAAATTTTCATTTCTTAAATTTTTCCAAACTAATGGTAAACTTTTCATAATTAATCGTATGCATGGTACGTGAATAATATTATGATGAAAATAACCACGAAGGAAAAAGGAAACAGAATGGTGCTCAAGCGCTTTCGTCTAATGACATCCTCAGGAACACTGAAATAAATAACAAGTTCGAAACTATATGTAGGTCACAAAAAAATAAAATAGAAAAATAAAAATTGTAGGAGGAGCATACAGATTTATAAGGAAAAGTTACCAGAGTTTTAGCACTTTGCCCCTCTCGTCTAAATCCGTTCTGAACGAATTCAGTTAAATAATGAAGTCCCCTCCATTAAGTTTATTTTAGAAGTGGAACAAAACAACTCATTCCCGTTTTTGGACGTGCGTGTACATAGGGAAAGCCCAGGTTTAAATTTTAGTATTTATTGGAAAAAAAATAAAAATTTGTCCTACATACACTTTTACTCCGGACATGACACCCCCATCAAGAAAGACATATTTTCTTCACTGTTTCTCCGCGCTCTTAGGATCACCAGTCCGGAATACATGGATGCCGAACCTGCGTTTTAGGAATCTTGTCTTAACAAGGCAAAATGAATTTTCTATCGTGTCGTGTGAATAATAACCCTCGCACTTTGTCGAAGAATATTTTAGTACTTCCATTTTTTCCAGGCTTTTTAGGCATTGCTAATGTACTTAAACTTTTGAATATTAATGTAGTATTTTCATATGACAATATTGTGAAAAATATAGTAAAAAATAGCCCTCCCGATAATTCAGGTATTATCTATAAAATTGGTTGTAAACAATGTGATTCCTTTCACACTGGACAGACGGAAAAGGATTTGCACACGCGTGTAAAACAGCATCAATATTCCGTTAGAACGGGACAGTCGTCCAGTGCCCTTTTCGTCCATTTGTCAGAGTTATCCCACTGTATTGATTGGAATACTGCTTCAATTTTGTTTCACTCAAGCAACATTGTTAATAGAAATATTGAAATATTCTTGAGTCTGCCATTATTCAACTTTCAAATAATTTTAACATTAGCCAGGGCCTTTTTTCGCTTAATCCTGTTGTGTTGAATTCGTTCAGAATGGATTTAGACAAGAGAGCCAAAGTGCTAAAACTCCGGTAGCTTTTCCATATAAATTTTTATGCTCCTCCTACAATTTATATTTTTCGATTTTATTTTTTTGTGACCTATATATAGTCTCGAACTTGTTATTTATTTCAGTGTTCCTGAGGATGTCATTAGACGAAAGCGCTTGAGCACCATTCTGTTTCTTCTTTCCTTCGTGGTTATTTTCATCATATATATATATATATATATATATATATATATATATATATTCCCATTTATAAAATACAAAAAGGTGGTTAGAAATATATTTATACAGCAAGATAATGGCTGGGGGGCGCACAAGAGAGGACCAGGAGCAAGCAAAAATACTGATGGCTCTCACAAACGAGTTTATGCTGACACAGGAGATAACAGAAAATACCAGAAAAATAACTGCCTAGATCTGGTATTCACAAATAACACGAACTTGATTGCTAATATAAAAATAACCCTAAGTATTATCCCAAACCACAACATAATCGAGTTATCAACAAATATGGCGATAACATTAAAAGACAATACACATACGGAAGGAAGAAGCAAATTTGGGGCGTTTAACTTAAACTCCAAGACCATAAATTGGGAAGAAATCAGATCACATATGGCCCAAATAGACTGGAGAACAGTTTTAGAGAATAAAACAACTGACAAAGCACTGACACGACTCGGTCCGAATGCGGTCCTAGGTTCGAAGCCGCCACCCACTAACAGGTCAGAGATCAGCCTGAGTAGATCGGATCGAGTTAACTTAGCACGATTCCGATGTGGACATCACCCCAACTTACAGACATATAAACACAGACTAGACAACTCCACAGACGACACCTGCCACCTGTGCCAGGACACACCACAAACAATTGAACACATTATGACAGACTGTACCGCTCTAGCACAACAACGAACGCAACACAACATCACTAGTGCGCTGAACCTCTGGTCCACTCCGGAGAGGGCGATCGGTTACGTGCGTGCCGCCGGCTTGCTCGATCCGGGTGGAATGATCGGCTAAACAACAACACAACCTTGGAAGAGAAGACGCTGAGAATTTTAGAAAATATGCTCCGAAAACACAGCCAAAAGGAAAGAGGAACTGGCGAGAGAGGCAAAAGAGAAGAATATTCAGCAAAAGAAAGAGAGTAGCGACGAAGTAGTAGCGACACGAACAAAATATACAAATGGTCAGAAGACAACAATATGACTTTTAATACCGAGAAATTTCAGCTCTTGAGCTATGGTAGAAATGAGGAACTTAAACAGACTGCATATTATGCTCCAGATAGACAGGAAATTCAGAGAAGCACGAAAGCGGTCGACTTGGGGGTAATAATGACCGATGATGCCAAATTCGAGACACAAAATCAGATAGCAATAAATAAAGCAAAAAGAGTCGCGGGACAGGTACTAAGAATGTTCAAAAGGAAGGACAAGACAGTAATGATTCCCCCGCTGAGAACATTGATTATACCAAAACTTGAATACTGCTCAGTTTTTGACGTCCCCATATAAAAAGGAAGAAATAAATAAACTAGAAGAAACGCAGAAACATTTTACAGCCAAAATTGATGGCTGCAAAGAACTCAACTACTGGGAAAGACTACGTAAACTAAATCTGTACTCCCTGGAAAGAAGAAGAGAGAGGTACACTATAATCTACATATGGAAAATGATCGAAAAACTGATACGACAACTCAAACTAAACCAATTACCATCCAAACAACGCTGGAAAATAGGAAGGGAAAGGCAGAATGTGTAGTGTTCCCAAATTAAAGGCCCGACTAAGGACCTCCTGAACACTGAAGGAAAATAGCTTGGTTGTCAGGGGGCCAAGACTTTTTAACCAGCTTCCAAAGGACCTCAGAAACATTACAGGGTTCAAAGTTGAAGTCTTCAAGAGAAGACTAGATGCCTGTCTGAGGACGGTACCAGATGATCCGGGTGTACCTAGCTATGTGCGGTGGAGAGCGAAAGAGAGCAACCCGCTCCTCCACCAAGCTAGGCCTAGACTAGAAGCGTGGCCACCAGCTTGACCCTCGTGTGAAGAGAGACCAACACACGGAACCCAAACAAGGTTAACGAGGTATATATATAATATATATATATACAGTAAATACTCGATAAGTCGGACTATAAGGTCTCTAGCCAGTCTGACTCATTGAAAAGTCCGACTCATCGCGAATTACCTTAATTACCCCCCCTATTTACCCCTATATAGGCATAAATACTCTCTAACCTTTTAAGTTTGATTAGTGAAAGTCTAATACAATGTTCAAAATAAACAAACTAAACATTAAAAAACAATAAAACTTTGTTTCACTTACCGTTGCTGGAATTATTTTGAGCGCGAAACACAAAAAAATTTATTGTTTACCTTTTTGTACAATACAGTATTAGAAAAACACTTCACGTAGTAAAAGAAACAAAATGATAATGGCACTTGACATAGGAAATAAAACACTTCTCTCAGTAAAATAAACAAAAGAATAATAGCACTTGACAGAGGACGAGTCCGACTCATCCCGAACTCCGATTCATCGAAGTCCGACTCATCGAGTATTTACTGTGTATATATGTATATATATATATATATACACCAAACCTCAAACAAAACCCAATTACCACCCAAACAACGCTGGAAAATATGAAAGGCAGAATGTGTAGTGTTCCCAAATTAAAGGCCCGACAAAGGACCTCCTCAACACTGAAGGAAAATAGCTTGGTTGTCAGGGGGCCAAGAATTTTCAACCAGCTTCCAAAGGACCTCAGAAACATTACAGGGGTCAAAGTTGAAGTCTTCAAGAGAAGACTAGATGCCTGGCTCAGGACGGTACCAAATGAGCCGGGTGTACTTGGCTATGTACGATGGAGAGCGCAAGAGAGCAACTCGCTCCTTCACTAAGCCAGGACTAGAGGCAGGGCCAACAGCTTGACCTTCGTGTGAAGAAAGACCGACCCACGGAACCCAAACAAGGTTAACAAGGTATACACACACACATACACACACGTGTGTGTGTGTGTGTGTGTGTGTTTTACAATTGCTATTCCTGTCATAAAGCTATCTTAACTGTGATTTTCTCTTTAATTAAAGTGATAATGCATTTTACTGTCATGATAAAGTTATGATTGTCGGCCATCATTTTCAGTGCGTATTCTCATTCTAAGAAAACGGCAGTTGAAAATCTAAAGTAACACCAATTGTTGGAAATTTTGGTGGCAAATTGTTCCTTGCAGATTTTGCCTGTGTTTTGTTACGTGCATTTTGCTAGTCATCATTTTCTCTCTCTCTCTCTCTCTCTCCCTCTCTCTCTCTCTCTCGTGATCGAAGCAATAATATGCCACTGCCGGTATATTTACAGACCGGTGATCAGTGGCAAAAGTCATGCAAGCGTCCTTTATACGTTGTGTTGGAAAGGACTTATGCGAGCGAGTCGGTTCATGAGTTTTTATGAGGTATGATGAGGTATGAGGCTGTCAAGGACCATAAAGATCGTTTGTGGTTTACGAGATGATGTTAGGGGGATTAGGGAGTTGGGAGCGGGGAAGGAGGGTATCTACAGAAGGACTCCTTGTGTCGGGGGTGGCAGAGGGAGGGGTTGTATAGTGGGGATTAACGGCAGCTTTTAAAGGTATATAAAATACCGTCAACACATCAAAGTCGAAGTGAAAATAAGAGACAAGTTTTGCTTTAAAACAATCATTGCAAAGTTATGAAATTGAAAAGTTTTCCTTTTAAGTGAAGTTGCGATAATTCATGTAATTTTGGTTTTAATGCCCATCAAAAGTTTTGCGTTGGGTTGTAAAACATTTTTTCCAATTTAGTTAATAGGTTTTGGAGATCAGTGATTTTGTTATTGCCAAACTATGCTAATTTTATTTATTTATTTATTGCAAATGAATTACACACACACACACACACACACACACACACACACATATATATATATATATATAGAGTCAGCAGTCAGGGAGTGAAGCGTTTCTATATATTGCATTTTATTTGCAGATATTTCCATAAATGGTGTCCATCATCAGTTCTAAAATATTAAAAGCGAACAAAATATTATGATATATGTACGGAATAGTTGGACATAATTAGAGGGTATAGATGGTTTATTAACATAATTATTAGAGTTATATAGCTACTTTATAATAAGGGTGTTGTACTCTTGTAATTACAGTGTTGTTAGAAAGTTTTATTAGTTTAGTTTACCAGAGGGTTGTAGAAGATTATAAATAAAAAATTCTAGATTAAGTTTATTAACTTTAACATAGAAAGGTTGTGGGTATTAACGGGCATGATTTTACCCACAACTTCTGTTGAAGTCAGTAGACTCCACTCTAGACATTTTTATTTATGACCTACAAACCTTGGTCAGCTAACCTTATAAAAATTTTTAACAACACTGTGTAATTATAACAGTACTATTATTATGATGTAGCTACGCGCATATACCATAATTATGTTAATAAAACCTTTATATACCTCTAATTATGTTCAACTATATTATAATATTTTATTCGATTTTAATATTTTGGCATTAATGATGTAAACCATTTTCCGAAACATTTTTAAATAAAAGTACAATATGCGCAAACTCTTGTTTTTTTCTTGTTTTTTTATTAAACTGTTTTTTTTCCGAGAATAAATCCTTCTATCAAATTATATACGCAGTAATCTCCCCGCAATTCGGAATAATAGGGGCTCAAGCCTTTCCGAATTCGAGAGGATTCTGAATTAGGTGCAATTTTGCGAATATCTCGTAATATTTCGAAATATACCGAATTACATATTCCATTCTGAAAAATCGGAATATTAACGCAATTCGTAATGATTCCGAAATGTAATTCGTAATAAATATACTAAATTTTATGCCCATTTCTGTTTGAATTAATGAATATAAAATGTAATTTTGATTGCTGTAATTTCTATCATACGATAACTACACTGTAATAAAAATTACATCATTTATAGATTACGAATTCCAGAATTAACATTTGGAATGGTTACGAATTGAGTGAAATTATTCGGTTATTTTTCAGAATATTTCTTTCAATTCGGAATATTGCGAATTATTATAAGAGGTTTCAATACTAGATTTAGGAACCACGAAAGTGCTCCGAATTAGGAAGAATTCCGAATTGCGGAAAGAAAATTCGAAAGTTCGAACCCACAACCTCTTGAATAGAAAGTGAGGTCGCTAACCACGACACTACATCACGAAAAATCGTGCGGATTCCTGCATGATATTCCATATACAAGGTGTCCCGGAAGTCCTGCCCCAAAAGCTAATATCGCGTTGCACATTATGGGGCAGAACTTTTGGGACACCATATATATATAAATAAATTTTATTTATGAAAGTAATTTATTTAAAAAATAATTAATTAATTAATTATCTAATAATGTAATTAGTTCATTAAATCAGTTTAGTTCTTTATTTTGAACTTAATCGAACACTTACTTAAGTTATTCAATATATTCGGTGAAAAAAAGGTATGTCAGTATGTTCACGGACATGATTCGCTTTACAGTTTTGTTGACTTCCATTTCGACTCTCCATTTGGTATGTAAAGGAAGAAATAACTGAACTTGCAGTTCGAACCCCAAAAGAGGGAATCTACAGCTGAACGTGCAGTTCAAACCCCAAAAGAAGGAACCTGCAGCTGAACGTGCAATTCAAATCCCAAAAGAGGGAACGTGCAGCTGAACGAACGTACAATTCGAACCCCAAAAGAGGGAACCTATGTGGTGGTGTTATATTTTATTCTTTTCGGTGACTTTAATAAAATAAAAACACACAACCATTATCCATTACAAATTTTGTTTTTTAAAAATGTTATATTTCTAGGGGAACTTTTTTCCCAAAGTGTGCACTAGAATAGAAAATGATTCTTTCTGTATAACATTAGCTTTCATTCTGAGAAAGGACACGTACTCTCCATGTCATGACAGTCTTTGACACGAAAGAAAAGCTCACCACTCTTTGACGAACACAAAACTAAGTTCAACGCAACACAACTCCAAGGAAGGCTTATTTCAAAATCGATTATTTCGTCATACTTCTGACGGTCATCTTCAGAAATAGCGGTAAGTTTGCGTGATAATATTTTACTGAAGTAATTTTTAAAGTTTTGTCCAATTACCTCCAGATTTATGCTTTAATTGAAGTACAAATCGCAAATGCTTCGATCCATTTATTCTATACCGTCTAAATAAGTTACACGCTGCATTTTCTTTCCTAGGAGTCGAGGGGGTTTAACCTAATGGAATAATACCACATATTTTCTGTCAATAAATGTTCATTAATCATACGTGGATTGAGAGCGAGACATAATTTTTTTTTTTTAAGTTTTTTTTACTTATGATTAATATCTGAAGTTATATTTTCGTGATTAGAAAGAGGTTAGGGATTAATGGTGATTAGAGAGAGGCTAGGAAGGATTAATGGATAATAGATTGGTACTTAAAAAAAATACCGCCATCCAAAAAAAAATTATGAATTACATGCCAGGATATATATATATATACACATCTTGGTTAACCTTGGTTTTGCTTCCGCCCAAATTGTTCATTCTGACAAAGATCAAGCTTGTCACTCCACCTTAGACCTACAGTTTAACATGGAATCTGAACCACGCCCCACCAGCAGCCCAGCTTCTTAACCACTAGGCTACCCAAGGTATGCATTTATCAACCAACCAATATTTTTTGTTGTGTGGAAAGATGAACAGCTGGGTTTTGCTGCGCGCCACCTGCAGTGACCGGGTCTTGATCCCGGGGCCGATGGATTGGTAGTCAGCGACGCTAACCACTACACCACCGAGGCGCATATATATATATATATATCCCCGCAAGGGGGTTCTAAGCTCGTGCTCTTGAGTGCTCTTTGTGCTCGTTTGTACGTGCTTGTTCCTGGAGGTTTCACGTGTGCCCTCCCGGCCCTAGCACCCAAGGATGATGGGGCTCGACCCTGCAGTCTTTCTCATCCTTGGTCTTTTTCCACTTCGACTGTCCCCTCCACCCTTTCTTTTTCCTCTGTCTTTCCTCTCACTTTTTCTTTGTTTTTCCGCTGAGATATGCCCTTTTAAATAGAGGCGAATCGGTTCTTCCCGAACTTAAAAAAAAATATATATATATATATATGATGAATTTCACACTTAAACACGTGAAATGAATGAATAATGCAGTGACTGAATGGTTTTTATCCTTGTGGGTTTGCATTTTACATATATATTGACCCCACCAGCATTCGAACCCAAGATCGCTTGAGTAGAAACCGCGGGTCCTGCCACTATGCTACGACAAGATAAAAACAAACACAATTTGGCACATATTTCCAAACCCGACTGAACACATAACGCTTTTGCTCCTATCCTGTCGTACCACAGTGGTATCTCCCGTGGTTTCAACGGGAACAAACGGCAAAACTTATCACTGGAATGCCTTAACGTGTGTCAGCTTTACATAATGCAAAGGGGAAAAGCAGCACGATTCTAAATATATTGATTCAATAAATATGTTATTATTTATTGACATTTATTATCAAATCAAAAACTATGGAAAAAAATCACGAAGTTGTTTATTTACTTTTGTCAAAGCTCTGTATTTAAGAGGTTCTGTGTTCGAATCTTGGTAGAGTAAATTTTACTGTAAAATTTTGCATACAGTAAAATTTACTCTACCAGGATATATATGCCTCGGTGGTGTAGTGGTTAGCGTCGCAGACTACCATTCCATCGGCCCAGGGATCGAGACCTGGTGACGGCACCCTGCGCGCAGCTAAACCCAGCTGTTCATCCTTCCACACAATACAGAAAGTGGTTGGTAGATAAATGGGTACCGTGGGTGGCCAAGTGGTTAAGACGCTGAGCTGCTGGTGGGGTGTGGTTCGGATTCCACGTTAAACTGTAGGTCTAAGGTGGAGTGAAAAGCTTGAACTTTGTCAGAATGAACAATTCAGGCGGAAGCTAACCAAAGGTTATATATAATTTTATCAGAGAGCGTCTACAGGTCATCAAAATTCAAGGTATATCATCATCAGAATCAGAAGTACGCAGCTTAGTACCACAAAGGACAGTACTAGCCCCACTCCAGATTCATTATCATGCTAACAGACATAGACAGTGGAGTAAACAGCAACAGTATAGTAACATCCTTTGCGGACGATACAAAGATCAGCAGAAAAATCAGCGATGCAAATGAAGTGGAGGCTTTGCAGAAGGACACGAACAAAATATACAAATGGTCAGAAGACGACAATATGACATTTAACACCGAGAAATTTTAGCTCTTGCGGTAGGGTAGAAGTGAGGAACTTAAACAGACTGCATATTGTGCTCCAGATAGACAGGAAATTCAGAGAAGCACGAAAGCGATCGATTTGGGGGTAATAATGACCGATGATGTCAAATTCGAAACACAAAATCAGATAGCAATAAACAAAGCAAAAAGAGTCGCGGGACAGGTACTAAGAATGTTCAAAGGAAGAATAATACAGCAATGATTCCCCTACTGAGAACGTTGATCATACCAAAACTTGAATACTGCTCAGTTTTGACGTCCCCATATAAAAAGGAAGAAATTAATAAACTAGAAGAAACGCAGAGACATTTCACAGCCAAGATTGATGGCTGCAAAGAACTCTACTGGAAAAGACTACATAAACTAAATCTGTACTCCCTGGAAAGAAGAAGAGAGAGGCACACCATAATTTACATATGGAAAATGATCGAAAAACTGGTACCAAACCTCAAACTAAACCCAATTACCATCCAAACAATGCTGGAAAATAGGAAAGGCAGACTGTGTAGTGTTCCCAAATTAAAGGCTCGACAAAAGACCTCAACACTGAAGGAAAATAGCTTGGTTGTCAGGGGGCCAAGACTTTTTAACCAGCTTCCAAAGGATCTCAGAAACGTTACAGGGGTCAAAGTTGAAGTCTTCAAGAGAAGACTAGATGCCTGGCTGAGGACGGTACCAGATGAGCCGAGTGTACCTGGCTATGTCCCGTGGGGAGCGCAAGAAAGCAACTCGCTCCTCCACCAAGCCAGGCCTAGAGGCGGGGCCACCTGTTTGACCTTCGTGTGAAGAGAGACCAACACATGGAACTTAAACGAGGTTAACGAGGTTATATATATATATATTAGGCTTAGCATTAACTGGTTTTATGTGGTTAATGGAGGTGGCCTACTATAAATGCTAAATGAAGTAATTTATAGTATCCATTTTATAATTATGTCGATTTAATGGCCAGTTTGTAGCCATGTTTGATACGTAAATCGGTACTATAAAGAATGCTGTTTATAATTCCGGTTATAAGTGATTGTTATTAATAATCAATGATGAATGCTTTGGCCGGGGTCACCAGATCTTTCAGATGAAAGAATGTTATTAATTAAGCTATTAATTAGGTTGATTGATAGAATTAGTTTTGTTCCTTTATTACACAAAATAACGATTTATGAATGGATAGAAACGTCGTTTACAGTTGCAATAATGATTACACTTGAAATAATAACGCGCCAGGTAAATGATTAGTCTTTATATAAAGTTAGGTGAATGACACCAGGCCAAAACGGGGCCTGCACAAATGATATCTACATGGTGTAGTTCGTGGGTCACTGAAGCTGGTGTTCGAAGGGATAGATGAAGACATGCTTTGAGTGAATACTCGCGATGTGACGTCATCTTAGTCGTGCTTGTGTGGACGTCATCTTGATCGTGTTTGAGTTGATGAGTTATAACGCTAATTGTGTTGATGGAATATTGCTAAGGTGTTTGCAAACGTCTCTGCATCTTCAGTTGGTCACTATATATATATATATATATATATATATACAACTGCAAAGAACACGCAGTATAAATAACGTAAAGAACGACGCTTGTATAGGAGATATTCGCGCAAGACGAGAGAGAGAGAACGAAACAAATGAAAAAATGAGGTAACCACCGTGGAATCGAACCCGGGATCTTCCGATTCCCGGTCAGATGCGATACCATTACACCATGGACCTCACTCTTCCAAATGCCGTAATTCTTCTACATACTCGCAGAAACCAATGCCCCAAGGGGGCACCTCCCGCATGCCGTAACATTATATACATTCAACTGCAAAGAACACGCAGTATAAATAACGTAAAGAACGACGCTTGTATAGGAGATATTCCGCGCAAGACGCAGTTGAATGTATATAATGTTACGGCATGTGGAAGGTGCCCCCTTGGGACATTGGTTTCTGCGAGTATGTATAAGAATTACGGCATTTGGAAGAGTGAGGCCCATGGTGTAATGGTATCGCATCTGACCGGCAATCGGAAGATCCCGGGTTCGATTCCCGGGTGGTTACCTCATTTTTTCATTTGTTTCGTTCTCTCTCTCGTCTTGCGCGGAATATCTCCTATACAAGCGTCGTTCTTTACGTTATATATAATATATATATATATAATATATATGAAAATTATTTCACGAAAGTAACACGTGAAAAATATTTATGATGAATAAAACCACGAAGGAAAGGAAACACAAAACGGTGCTCAAGCGCTTTCGTCTAATGACATCCTCAGGATGTCATTAGACGAAAGCGCTTGAGCACCGTTTTGTGTTTCCTTTCCTTCGTGGTTTTATTCATCATATATATATATAATATATAAATTTCCTACTAAAACGTAAAATTTCCACAAATATATAGAAAGAATAATTGAAAATAATAGATAAATTTATACCGAAAACAAAAGCTTAAATATCAATTGAAATCAACTTCGGAAAACGAGGCTATTCCATATATTAAAATTTATAAGCCTTAACAGATGTTAATAATGCTTAATACGATATTTAATACGGCTTATGCTCCATATCATTTCATATCAGTTATAAGCATATAATTCCCATACTACATCATCTCATTTAATATATTTACTTTTCTATTCAATTACCCGATATAAGAATATTTAAGTATATTAATTTTGGGCTTTGTGGTGAACGTAACATCTCAAATAAATTACGCTGAAATAGTGAGTCTGTTTTCTTTTAGACGAAGGTAAACAAAAAAAAAAAACCTCCAAAAGTAGTTTTGGCGCGTCGCGTAGTACATATATTCTCGCCAAAGACATGTAATTAAAGTACACACACACACACACACACACATATATAGATGCGAGCGCACGCGTACGCGCGAGCGGTATAAGATAGAAAAGGATAAATAGAAATAAAATCAAAGAAATTCTCCCGCCTTTGAATTTGTCTTTTAATGTTAATGAAGAGTAAAAATTGGGAAAAAAAATTTTGCCGAGTTTTTTTTTAACCTTCTTTTTAGTGTTGTTAATTCGAACTAAGAGTTTGGTGAGCGAGGGTAAATACACCACACACACACACACATGTTTGGCTATGTTTGAGAGAGAGAGAGAGAGAGAGAGAGAGTAGAAATGATGAAGTTCGTTTATATTTCCTTTATCGTATAATTTGCTTTTAATAAAAACTGTGTGTGTGTGTGTGTGTGTGTGTGTGTGTACACGATTTACCACATTTTCACCTCACATTTTACCAGTTTATCAACACTGAAATGGAAATAAATGGAAAATGTAAAGTAATTTTTACCTCGGTGATATATTTTCTGAATTAAACTTTTCTCTCTCATTTACATGATGCCAACCTAACACTGCTTTTAGCCCCACTTTCGGGACCAAAACAACAACAACAACAACAACAACAACAACAACACTTAAAGAATCTAATTTAAAAATGGCCAAATTTGCAAACGTGCGTCATAATCATTTTTAACATTTTTAATACCTTATAATCGTGAGTAAACACAACACACACACCACACACACACATGTTTGGCTGCCTTACGAAACCATGAAGACTGTGGATGGCGACAATTAAGCTAACAAATAACCTAATTAACTTTACCTAATTTTACCTAACCTAGCATAATTTCAAATTTATATCTACGTTTTTCATATTTCATGACTTTTAATAAAAATAATTATTTCCCTTAAGGATTAGGAATTTTCCTTTTCCTGTTTTTTAGTCTTGGTATAGAGCAAGTCTTTCTATCTCTATTGTCCATGTCAGTTTGTGAGGTCATTGGGTATAAGTGTGAGATTCGGGGCATGTCCTTCAATAATTATCACTGGACAACAAAGGTTTTGTCTCTTTAATAAAGAATAAACTTTCTTTGTTAACCCTTTACTGCACAACGGTCTTTTCCGAGACTGAATAAAATCGTCTGGTGTTAGCCAGAACCAAATCAGTAAAGTTAGCACTATGCTCTAAAGGGTTAATTTGACCATACTGAGTACAGTGATGTACTCAGAATTTTTCTGAGTACATAAAAATAATTTTTAACTACTTTTCATTTCTGGAACTCTATTATGCTATGTCTAATTTATGGCTTTCAGCAGTATATATGCTATGTCTAATTTATGGCTTTCAATAGTATTTACACTCTATTGACGCTAAAACTTTTAATTAGTATTTCAAATAAAAAATAATTCACTGGTTTACAAATTTTAATTTGTCTTTTGTCTATTATTTCAACATATACAGGGTATCCATAAATTATCTTTACAAATTCAAATGAAATTAAATTGAATTTGTAAAGATAATTTATGGACACCCTATATAATATTTACTAAATAGTACCCTGTTGATTTAAAAAAATATTCTTAAGAGATATCCGTCACATCTAGATTTTTCCAGACAGATCATGTGATGTTACAATTAAAATACACCGAATTGTATTACAAATATGTTTCACTGTAAAGAAACTACAATTGAAATTTTTATTTAACAAATGTAACTCGTTTTTCTTTTGTATTTTGTATTGAAGAAACCAGTAGTAGTCTCCCATCATCCTCAGATTTCATCTGCCCTGATACCATTGTTCCATTACAGCATCCAGATTCTCGGGAAAAAAAATCTAAATGAAAGTATAAGAAGTAGATTTTTAGCGACATTCTGCAATCCATGTTTTTGTAGTCATCCAGAAGCTTTGACACCAATGACTCATAATCTTTTGTGTTTCCAAAGAATCCTCTTACAAATGCTTTGAATGATTGCCAAGAAGCTAATTCAATATCAGACAACCTGTTGCCAAAGGTGGTTTATTTACAATCTCACAAATCTGTGGCTCAACAAAAATCTCTTCTTTCAGCTTGGCATCACTGATTTTCGAGAACTTAGCTTTGAGATAATTGAAACCTTCTCCTTCTTTGTCTAAAGCCTTCACACGGACTTTATTTTAGCCCAGCTTAATATGTAGAGGGGGAGAGAAAACCTTTATTCAGACCAAGTAATGGAGAATGCTTAACATTACTCCTTCCAGGAGTGAAATTTCTCTCGGAGGCCACTGTTTCACCAAATAGTGTTGTTCAGTTGCACGGCTATTCCATAGGCAAGGAAAGCAGCCAAACCTTATGAAACCTGACTGCAAATCAAGTAGAAGCCCTATGATTTTCAAATCGCCACCAATGTTCCTGTCATGGTTTCTATACTTGATGGCATTGAGAAGGGTGGCCATACTTTCATAAGTCTCTTTCATACCAATAGAATGAGCTTATAAAATCGAAGGCTTCTTATTTCCATTATGCAAAAGAACTACCTCTAGACTTAATTTCGAAGAATTTACATAAACAAGTCCATTTACTGGGGTTATACTCATAACCTACTTCATGCATAAGGCCATCGACATCTGTGCACACACAAATAGAATCTTGCATTTCAAAGTAAGCTGACAATACTGTGTTGCGGCTCCTCAATACAAAAATTTTGGTACCTTCTGCCAGTAGTTACAATGTTGTAACGTTGAACCAAGAAGTTCAGCTTGTTGTTTTGACAAGGTTAAATCACGTACCAGATCATTCAGTTCTTGTTGATTTATTAAGTGTGATATTCTGTCTTAATTCCCGGAGATCTGTAAGTGTCATCTGAGACTGAGTGTGTGTCTTCTTCAGCTGTTGGCATATCTCCATCATACTGCTGTTCCTTCCAAGTTTCTGGGAGGAACTGAACCAGCTTATAGCAGAAAGAAATTAGCGTATAGCTAAATAGCATAGAGCTATAGCGTATAGCTATTGTTGTTAGAAGTTTAGGATGTGTATTATCCTCCCTCGAATAACTACAGTTTTCTTTAGTGTATATTACACTCTAAATATAGTTAGTAATAAATTAGTGTACAGGGTGAGTCAAAATCTGGAAACATAGGAACTATGCTTTTCAATACAAATATACATATACTGTATATTTGTATTGAAAAGCATAGTTCCTATGTTTTCAGACTTTTGACTCACCCTGTATATTACACCTCAAACACTGTTTGTAGACTTTGAATAAAATAAGTAGTCCAGTTTCACAATTATTTATGTTATTGTAGATTGTAAAAGTATTGTATTTATTTTATCAATAAAAGCTATTCACTATTAATATTCACTATTATCATTTAATTTAAATAATGTAATTAATTTAATTTTAATAATGTAATTAATTTAATTTTAATAATGTAATTTTATAATTTAATTTAAAAAATCATGTAACATTTTGTAAACTTTATATTGTATTTTTTATTAATATTGCCATTATTATTATTTTTTGTTGTCTCTATTTCTATTACTTGCCAATTTCACTATTTTTATGCAATAATAAGATAAATGCCATTAATTTTGCCTAAAAAGCCTCCATGCTTTCAAGGGCATATTTAGATGAGAGTACCGTGAATATATTAATGTCATAAATATCAAAAAATTGTAAAAACCTTCTCACTTCTATTCTTTTCTGAATAAAGTTTTTGGAATTTGAATTTGAATTAAATCTGGTCCTTTAGGACTACTTTAAGTAATACATAGAAAATATTTGTTTAATCTGTACACACACATCTGTACACATACACACACTTGGTACTTAAAGTACATCCACTAATTTATGTATATACACAGGGCCTATCAGAGAGGGGGTTAGGAGGGCCATTTGGCCTGGGCCTCAAACTTAAGGGGGGCCTCAAATTTAGAAACTTTCAGGTTTGAATATAATGTTTTGCAGTGAAAGTAATAATTGGGTTTAGCTATGGGCCTCAAAAGCTGGAAATGGCCCGGGCCTTTCTGGATCGCTGAGAGGGCCTGTATTATACATATATGGATATAAAGTTTATCCATAACCTCTATAGCTATATATATATATATATACTGTACATACAGTACATAAAATAATGCAATAGATGTACATAAATACATCTGTTGATATATATATATATATTACAAATAGAAATATACTATCACCTCATAGAGTAAAAATTAGATAATTGTTTCAACAATAACGTCATCATATTTCCGATAATAAATTAAATAAATTAAAAAGCAATAAAAATTAATAATAAAAAAATCTTTCGGATTCAATTTGTTTCATTAATATAATGACGAAGAGTTTTAAAATCTTTTCCTCTTTCTATCCATCTGAAATGGGGAGGAAAATTTCTATTAATTAAATATTAAAAAGAATTTTTTCCCTTTTGAGGGAATTTTCCCTCAAATGTAAAATCGAAATTATTAATTTATGATTTTATATCATTTGCTTTAAATGTTATTCGTATTTTTGTATAATTATTAGCTCATGTATTGAGTGTTAAGACTGTTTAAATAATTTGAGAGAGAGAGAGAGAGAGAGAGAGCGCCAAGGTTACGATTCCATCTTATTTTTTTGTAACTTTTGCAAACTAGCATAGAAAAGTAGGGATTGACCTTTATTTTTTCGAAATTTAAACCGAAAGATAAAAAGTAGGGGAAAAAAAGTCGGTTTATAAATAAAAGAAGCTATTATCCTATATTTGGTAGGTCGCCCTTTTGCAACCAATACATCAGTCACTCCCTGATGCACTGATTCAATCAATTTATTGATTGTATCTTGGGTGATGTTTCAACGCCGTTGTATCACTTTCCATAGATTCGTGAGGTTATTTGGATCATGCATTTACTTTTCAGAGTTGAACATTGTCCATAAATTCTCAGTAGGATTCAGATCAGGTGACTGCGAAAGCCATTCCATAATGGTCAAGCGCATTCTTCCATTCCTTTTGCTTCAGGTAATTCATGCAAAGGGTGGATCTGTGGTGTGGGTCATTATTTCGTTGGAAAATGAAGTTTTGACCCACGAGGCGTTTACCACTCGGTTTGGCATGACGAATTAAGATGAAGTGGTATTGTTCTGATGTTTACAATGTTTCGAGTGCCATACCCACTAAGGAAACCCCAGCATGCATACTTCGCAAAAGGTTTATACACTGCTGGGCACATTTCCCTGTGAGTCTATGCTTGATGTACTTCCTTATGTGTGTTCCAGACAAATCCATTTTGAACTCTTCCGTAAAAAGGATTCTCTACCTGTTTTCAGCAATAAAATCCTTATATTCTTTGGTCTACTGCATTAAAAAACATTTTCTAAGGTAGGAAACATGACAAAAGGCGACTCCAACGGTGAGAGGTCTGGAGAGCGACGAGGTCATGAACAGGGCCACGTCGTTCTAACGATCTGAGAGGGTGTGTTGCGCAACCAGTTGTGGGAAAGTAAGGCAAAGTTACGACCATGCCATTGGAGAACTAAAGATGAACATTCGAAAGCAGTGTGCCAACGTCTCTACTAGAATATTACGCAATGTCCGCAGCAATTTATATAAGAGAATTGACGGGCTGAGTTTTAACATTTACTGAATTAATGAATATTCCATTACTCGTATATATATATATATAAGCAAAGAACCACAGGGAAAAGGAAAAGGTATGCAAGGAAATATAAAAGAAGGTGACAGAAAAATTACAAAACAATATTCAAACATTATTTAACTGAGCGGAAGACAACAATATGAAGTACAGCGAAAAAAATCCAACTTTTAAGATATGATAACAGTAAGGTGCTACAGAATAAAAGGTACAAAACACTGCAAGTGAAACAGATAACACCAAACCCACAAAACACGGATCTTGGAGTAATAATGTCATCGGATGCAGAATTCCGGGAACAGTATAATATTAAAATCGCAACAGCTATAAAAGAATTATCTGGAGGAGCTTCCACAGCAGAAAAGCAAACATTATACTAAAATTGTGGAAGAGTTTAGGCCTACCAATGCTCGCAAGCCCATACAGAAAACGAGACAATGTAAACATAGAAGCCATACAAAGGACTTTTGTGTCTAAGAGAGAGGACACGAAAGATAAAGACTACTAGTCTAGACTACATTCTCTGAGAGTTGTGTCCCTAATTTTAGAAATGAAACAGAAACACACTGAAATGAGAGAACAGGCAGATTCTGTACTGTCCCAGCTGGGTGGGACAGGAGACCATGAAAATGAGGTTGAAGGAAAAAAACCTCAGAATACGGGCCCAAAACTTTTTAATGGCCGTCGATATATATATATATATATATATATATATATATATATATAATTATTTTTTTATATATATGAAAAACTTATGCACAGCGAATGAAATGAAATGGTTACTAATAGTTCAATAGATCTACATCAGGTGTAGTTTGAAGCATCAAAGAACAAAGTGCAGTAACACAAGAAAAACTTTTCTTTGAGTACCTGTTGACCCGCCATTTTGCAATGTGCCTGAATGAACTCTGTGTGGCATAGAAGCCACAAGATTTTAAATTATAATTCTGTCAGGGCATCATCATATCTAGGTGAGACCTTTCTCCAATTCCATATGCGGGAGTGCTGGACGGGAAAAGGTTCTCGGCTTCCAATCAAGATGCTCCCACAGTTGCTCAACAGGATTCATGTCAGAGTTTGGAATAGGGGGAGGAGATAGAGGAAATGGTGTAATGCGCCCTGTCTTCTCTTTCAGAGAGCATCAGTCATAACAGATATGACGCGGAACTCCATCTTCCTGGAGATACTACAGTATACTGATCAAAGAATGCCTTACTGAGATATTTAACTTAGAGGGTTCTTCAAGATTTCTACGCGCCAAACAGAATTTAACTGGTTCTCTTTGAACACCAAGTCTGTTTTATTGAACTATCGTATCAAATTGCCATCCACACTTTGACACCTATTCCTCCATATTTCGGTGGACTAAAGAGACTGAAGATGGAAGGATTGAGGACTTTTCCACATTCATGACCGTTCGATCTGCAAATGTGAACTTCTAAAATCTAAATACATTAAACATCACATACACCTAAAAGTCAAGGGGACTACTTTTCCTGAAACACACTCTTTTCGCTACAGTTATGCCTTAAAGAAAGGGTTTGTTATATATACGTGATATACGTTTTCTATAGCTCAGGCGGTGTAGATGTCACTGGACTGTACTCTGACTCATTTCAGTCACGTGGACAATGTCAACAACAAAATCTTTTCTCTTACTCCACGCATGACAAACAATGGCACATTCCTGTCGTGGTGTCAGTCATGATGATGTTCCTGGTTACTTTCCCGATTTAGTTGCTTTCTCTCTGTTGAACTCTGAGAGTATATTGGCAACAGATACCCGCGAAATACCCACATCTTTAACAATATTTTCATTACATCGTCCACATTCTGAGTGGCTCTCAATACGGTCCCTGCAAACGAAGACTACCAGAGACCCGTTCCTTTTCGGCACGTTGGCAATGTGAATACATTGTTTACGACACACATCGTTTGTAAACGCTTAAACAAGACTTCTGAACTTCTCCATTAAATATATGACGAGCTGTCCGAAAGAGAAGGGGACAAAAATATTTGGTATGGCAGTATACAATATATATATATATATATATATATATATATACATTTTATATAGGAAGGGGGCGTCCAAGGGCGAACGCCCGCAAAAATACCCCCTCTGTATAAGAAGGAGAGAGCCAAAATCAAGGGCTCTGAGGTTCACGATGACTTTTTTTTCATATAAACTTGGAAAAACTGTATAACGTGTTAAATGTGTGTATGTGTAGTGAAGAATAGAAGAGAGAGAAATGTGTGTTTGAGAGCATGCTGGACTGCTCACAGGATAGATGAAACACGGAAAAAAATCAACTAAAGAGAATAGTGACACGAGAAACGGGAGTTCCAGCACTCCCTGTCTTCTGCCTAACTTCTCTCCCGCCGGAGTACTTCCCTGGCCAATTGGTGTCTACAATCTCCTCCATCTTCTCCATATATATATATATATATATATGCGCCTTCTTCCTCGTTCCCTGGCGAGGTGTATTGCTATGAATACAAGAAAGGCTTTGGAATCGCTTTTCATTTTTCCTTGCGTGTTTGAATTATTTATTACTTTCACGTGTTTAATTGTGAAGGTTATATATATATATATATATATATATATATATATATATATATATATATATATGGGAGATGGGGGTAATGGCCATAAGTGGGTAATTCCGCTCACCCCTACCCCTTCCCTATCAAGGGACATACAAGTGAAATAGGTTGCTATCGTTACCAAGCAGCATTGAGAAATTAGTAGCACGTGGTAATTGGTCGTGGAAGGATAATTGTTTTAGTGCTCCCTTAAGTTTTTTATTTTTGATAAGCTTCTATCTAAGAGAACAGTGACATTAAACTTCATGTAAGTATTAGCATTTCTTAAAGAATTTGCCTATGCACGTGTTATATTTTACGTACAACTATTGATTCATATTTGTATGATAAACTGTTTCAGTAGCATGCTTCATTATAACTGTGCATCAAATTTTATCGGCAGGCATAATTTACGGGTAATGGCGCTCATATGGTTCCTTTGCACTTCTTTTGGAAAATGGATACATAAAGAATGCAGTACTGTTGATAAACCTGATGGATATATTTGCAATTTGTGTGAAGAATAAATGCGTAATCCGATATTATGTCTCAGAGTAAAAAATGGCTTTATAATGCATTTACTGACTCATAATACGTTTTGATACTGATTCATACTGATTTGTTATTGATTCATAATACATAATTTTCTTATTTTATTTGAAGTAGGTCTGTTTATTTTATTTTATTTGAAGTAGGCCCATAAAAATTTTTATTGAAAAAATGACAGTAGAAGTGAGCGGAATTACCCACATGGTGGGTAATTCCGCTCAGATGTACTTTTTTGGTTGATGTGTACAATTCATAATTTTGTACTGTTCTATGTTATAATGCACTTAAATGTAGGGTATAAGAATACAAATAAAATTATGTAACCAAATCTTTCATATCCATTCCGTTTAGTAAACACGTAATTTTCTTAAGTGAGCGTCATTACCCCCATCTCCCCTATACCTTTCAACCTTTCAAATGTTCCGTGCGATGATTCCTCATTTCATGAAGGTCAAGCTTGTTGCCTCTCCTCTCGAGTTGGTTTGGTGAAGTAGAGAGTTGGTTTCTTGTACTCTCCACCTGACAGCCAGGTACACCCGGCTCATCGGGGATTGTTCTGAGCCAGACGTCTAATTTTCTTTTGAAGATGTCCACCGCAACACCACTCGTGTTCCTTAGTTCTATGGGCAGCTGATTAAACAGTCTTGGTTCTCTCACAACAAAACTCTTTTCTTTCAGGGTTAAGGATGTTCCCTGTCTAGCCTTTAATTTGGGGACACGACGCAGTCTTCCTTTTCTACTTTCCACTGTTGTTTGGGAAGTTATAAGGTTCAGAGTAAGAGGGGCTAGTTTCTCCATTATTTTGCAAGTGTAAATAATGGTGTATCTCTCTCTTCTCCTTTCCAGTGAAGCCTAAAGCTTAAGGGCCAAATTAAATTAAATAAATAGTCGAGCTTCAAAATTATTCATGTCATTATAAATTGAAACTATTGTATTTCTTTATTATTAATAAAGGTTTTCAATTCAATTAAAAAATATAGCTTTAGTTCGCGTAACCTTTCCCAGTAATTTGGTTCTTTGCACCCATTGATCTTGGCTGTGAAGCTTCTCTGAATCCCTTCTAGCTGTCTAATGTCTTCTATTTTATATGGGCATGTTAAGACCGAGCAATATTCCAATTTGGGTATGATCAGTATTTTTCAGTAGAAGAATCATTATATTCCTATATTCTTTTAAAGGTTCTCAGTATCTGCCCAGTTATTCTCTTTGCTCTGTTTACTGCCATCTTATTTTGTGTTTCAAATTTCGTATCATCAGTCATTACAACTCCTAAATCTTTTGCTTTAGAATCTCTCTGAATTTCCTCTGAATTTCCATGGATTTTAGGTCCTCCCTTTTTCCGTACCGTAACAATTGAAATTTCTCACTGTTAAACTTCATATTGCTGTCTTCCGTCCACTTGTAGATTGATTCTCTTCATATCTGTTTGTGGAAATCCTATATCCTATATCCTATATTCTACATATAGACAGTATATATATATATATATATATGTGTGTGTGTGTGTGTGTGTGTGGGGAGTGTTTGCTTTAACAGCCAAAACAAACCAAAGCAATGCAAAGTTTAATGAATCGCGTATGAAAAGTGGTTAAAAAAAGAAAAGAAGGGACCAAATAATAATAATAATGGGAGAAACAGAAATTTTTTGAATTTTTACCATTCAAATTTAATCTTCTTTTCATTAAAACAAATTGCTCCAATTTCTGGTTGCAACAACCATTGTTCCTTTACCAACTCTGTTTTTTGTATTTAATTTTAAATTGAAGATATATTTTAGAATATTGTACGCATTAATTTGCAGTACTACTACTACTACTACTACTACTACTAGTAATAATAATAATAATAATAATAATAACCAAATTTATTTTTACAGTTTTTGTAGTAATTAATAAAATAATAAATATTTAATAAAGGAAGTTGTTATAATAGTTTCTTGGCTTCATTTGTTACTAATTGGACTCAAGCTGTAAAAGCTCGGGTTCGATTCCAACCTTCACCACTGCTGCTGGAGTTGGGCCGGCTATCTACTGTGTTATTGCTAGGGCTCAGGTAATTATCTCGGGGTTCTCTCTCACCCTACACATATGGGGGTTACTTTGCTATTTACAAAGCAATAAATTTACTAGGCCAATATGTAATTTTCGGACACCAGATTTTTAACAAGTCGAAACCCCGCCCAGTTTATACGGGCACCAGTCAGGTTGAATCTTAAGCTCGGGTTGGGCGTACTGTATGGTAGGTGCACTACAAGATTGGTTTGCAATTTCCTACGTCATGAACTTCGAACCAATCAGAGGAAATGGGCGTGGTTTTCGACATTGTGATTGAAGACAAAATACATATTTACATTCATTAATACGTAAACTATATCTTAATGAAAGAAGTTTTTCAGGACTTCATCAAACGAATTATTATAAAAAATGCAGGAACAAAGACTCAAAGATCCACTCTAAGTTAGACCAAGGAAAGAGGAATTTGGTGGTAAAGATTAAATAAACAATTAAATAATTTACGTAATGTATCACAATGACTAATTTTTAAAATAAGTTTTCCTCATATTGTACAGTACAAATTAGTTATAATTCATATAACTGATATATATATATATATATATATATATATATATATATATATATATATATATATATATATATATATATATATATATATATAACAGCAAAGCTTTGAAGCTTTTTCTATCAGTTTTACTTATACAGTTGGCATTTGGGCCGAAAGCAGCGAACATATATATATAGTATGTATATATATGTATGTATATAATGTTATAATGTTATAATGTTATAATGTTTCAGACCAACAAAGACCATAGGATCCACTCATGGCTGGTCTACCTAACTGTGTTCGTAATCGTGTATTGTGTATGTCCTCCGTGGTGGCGGAGGGACCTACAATTTTACGTGGGTTCCGAACCACAAGAACATAAGAAACTTATTTAAAAACTGCCGGTAAATTGGCAACGACCAATTTTTACGAAACTAAATAATTATCAATTTAAAAATAATTAATTATCGGTTTAAAACTAAAGATAGAATCTCTCGGTCCAGAGGAGCAAGTCATAATAGACTACTATCCACAAATATGTTACATTCTATATCTATTTATAACGGACATGCAAATATATCAGATCCAAAGAATCCAGTCAATTTCATTACGGTATCCATCAAGTCACGGTCCATATCGATTGCGGACCAAGTCAAAATTTACAACCATATACATTATCAATTTAAAAATAATTAATTATCGATTTAAAACTAAAGATAGAATCTCTCGATCCAGAGGATCAAGTCATAATAAACTACTATCCACAAATATGTTACACTATATCTATTATATAACGGACATGCAAATATATCAGATCCAAAGAATCCAGTCAATTTCATTACGGTATCCATCAAGTCACAGTTCATATCGATTGCGGACCAAGTCAAATTTACAACCATATACATTACAATATATACACTTACGAGGAAAAGTGTAGGTGTGGCTGTAAAGACTGTACAGTAATGTAGAAATGTGTGTGCACCCATTATGGGTCTCCCATTTAAAGGTGTTTGTGGGGCAAGTGAAGATCATGAGTTTTTCAATACCTCACAGTACTATGGGGGCACCGCTCGGCAGAGGAATCTCTTTAAATGGGGTGTGTAAGGACAGGGAGTATCCCCTAACCCAAGACGCTGCCTCCCTATATCCCACAACACTTGTGTTGAGCTGTGGGATCTATCCCCACAAAGCCTTAATTTTGCTACCTTAAACTATACCCTTTCTATCAACATATGCGTCTAATCGATTTTTAAACATGTTTATAGACGTGCTACTAATTACTTCTACCGGCAAACTATTCCAGCTATTTACTATTCTATGCGTAAAAAAGTTTTTCGCAACTGCTGTCTCGAACCTTCTACTTGTCAACTTACACCCGTTATTTCTAGTCCTATTATATTGAGATATTTCGAAAAAGCTATCTCTATCTACGTTATCAAACCCATTCATAATTTTGAAAACCTGGATTAGATCACCCCTTAACCTCCTAGTCTCGAGTGTACTCAATTTTAACTATTTAAGCCTATCCTCGTACGACTTTGACCTAAGAGACGGAATCATCTTAGTTGCTCGTCTTTGAACTCTTTCGATTTTGTCTATATCTTTGCGCATATGCGGATTCCAAAATTGGACCGCGTACTCCAAATTGGGTCTAACTAATGATTTATAAAGAGGAACTATAATATCACGCGATTTGTACTCAAAATTTCGAGCTATAAAACCTAACACTTTGTTCGCCTTATTGACCGCCGCTGTACTTTGTTTCGCTACTTTTAAATCACCAGTGACTATAACTCCTAATTTTTTTTCCTGCTCTACGCTCTACGCTTGTTAACTTATCCACGTTAAATCTCATTTGCCATGTGACTGACCAATCAACGATTTTATTCAGATCTTCCTGAATTTTACCTCTATCTTCGTCATTAATCGCCCTACCACCCAGCTTCGTGTCATCCGCAAACTTTGAAACTGTACTGACTAGGCCGACATCTAAATCGTTAATATATATATAAGAAAAAGCAAGGGGCCCAATACAGAACCCTGAGGAACGCCACTCGCTACATTAGCCCAACACGACTCCGCTCCATCAACGACCACCCTCTGTTTCCTGCCTCGCAACCATTCTTCTAGCCAATTTATTACTACACCCCTGATTCCATGAGCCTTAGTTTTTTCAATCAGTCTTTTGTGCGGCACGGTGTCAAACGCTTTTTGAAAATCTAAATACACTACATCAACCGCCCGATGTCTATCGTAAACGTTAACCACGCTTTGGAAAAATTCTAAAAGATTAGTTAAGCAAGATTTGTTTCGCCTAAAACCGTGCTGCGTATTTCTAACCAGATTATGCACTTCTAAGTGTTCGACTATACGATCCCTAATTAGTTATAATTCATATAACTGATATATATATATATAAACAGCAAAGCTTTGAAGCTTTTCCTATCAGTTTTACTTATACAGTTGGCATTTCGGCCGAAAGCAGCGAACATATATATATGTATGTATATATATATATATATCATATATATATGTATATATATATATATATATAATATATATATATATATATATTATATGTAGCGGCTACTGAAGTGGCAGAGACGTTTTCAAATACTTTAGCAATGTTCCATCAACACAAACACGACGAAGACGACGTCACACAAGCACGACTAAGATGACGTCACATCACGAGGATCCACTCAAGGCATGTCCTTATGTTTTGTCTCACACCTCAACTTCGTTACAAGGACTTCTGGACGCGGCTTGATCTCTCTATTCGAACACCAGCAGTGACACGCAAACCATCGCCATGTGAACACCATTTTTGCGGGCCCCATATAATGTTATAATGTTATAATGTTTCAGACCAACAAAGACCCTAGGATCCACTCATGGCTGGTCTACCTAACTGTGTTCGTAATCGTGTATTGTGTATGTCCTCCGTGGTGGCGGAGGGGACCTACAATTTTACGTGGGTTCCGAACCACAAGAACATAAGAAATTTATGTAAAAACTGCCGGTAAATTGGCAACGACCTATTTTTACGAAACTAAATAATTATCAATTTAAAACTAATTAATTATCGATTTAAAACTAAAGATAGAATCTCTGGATCCAGAGGATCAAGTCATAATAGACTACTATCCACAAATATGTTACACTCTATATCTATTTATAACGGACATGCAATTATATCAGATCCAAAGAATCCAGTCAATTTCATTACGGTATCCATCAAGTCACGGTCCATATCGATTGCGGACCAAGTCAAATTTACAATCATATACATTACAATATATACACTTACGAGAAAAAGTGTAGGTGGCTGTAAAGACTGTACAGTAATGTAGAAATGTGTGTGCACCCATTTTGGGTCTCCATTTAAAGGTGTTTGTGGGGCAAGTGAAGATCATGAGTTTTTCAATACCTCACAGTACTATGGGGGGCACCGCTCGCAGAGGAATCTCTTTAAATGGGGTGTGTAAGGACAGGGAGTATCCCCTAACCCAAGACGCTGCCTCCCTATATCCCACAACACTTGTGTTGAGCTGTGGGATCTATCCCCACAAAGCCTTAATTTTGCTACCTTAAACTATACCCTTTCTATCAACATATGCGTCTAATCGATTTTTAAACATGTTTATAGACGTGCTACTAATTACTTCTACCGGCAAACTATTCCAGCTATTTACTATTCTATGCGTAAAAAAGTTTTTCGCAACTGCTGTCTCGAACCTTCTACTTGTCAACTTACACCCGTTATTTCTAGTCCTATTATATTGAGATATTTCGAAAAAGCTATCTCTATCTACGTTATCGAACCCATTCATAATTTTGAAAACCTGGATTAGATCACCCCTTACCTCCTAGTCTCGAGTGTTGTCAATTTGAACTCCTTAAGCCTATCCTCGTACGACTTTGACCTAAGCGACGGAATCATCTTAGTTGCTCGTCTTTGAACTCTTTCGATTTTGTCTATATCTTTGCGCATATGCGGATTCCAAAATTGGACCGCGTACTCCAAATGGGGTCTAACTAATGATTTATAAAGTGGAACTATAATATCGCGCGATTTGTACTCAAAATTTCGAGCTATAAAACCTAACACTTTGTTCGCCTTATTGACCGCTGCTGTACTTTGTTTCGCTACTTTTAAATCACTAGTGACTATAACTCCTAAATCTTTTTCCCGCTCTACGCTTGTTAAATCTTTCCCTGACATACTATACGCAAAATTACCGTTACGCGAACCTATATGCAAAATTTTGCACTTATCCACGTTAAATCTCATTTGCCATGTGACTGACCAATCAACGATTTTATTCAGATCTTCCTGGATTTTACCTCTATCTTCGTCATTAATCGCCCTACCACCCAGCTTCGTGTCATCCGCAAACTTTGAAACTGTACTGACTAGGCCGACATCTAAATCGTTAATATATATATAAGAAAAAGCAAGGGGCCCAATACAGAACCCTGAGGAACGCCACTCGCTACATTAGCCCAACACGACTCCGCTCCATCAACGACCACCCTCTGTTTCCTGCCTCGCAACCACTCTTCTAGCCAATTTATTACTACACCCCTGATTCCATGAGCCTTAGTTTTTTTCAATGAGTCTTTTGTGCGGCACGGTGTCAAACGCTTTTTGAAAATCTAAATACACTATATCAACCGCCCGATGTCTATCGTAAACGTCAACCACGCTTTGAAAAATTCTAAAAGATTAGTTAAGCGAGATTTGTTTCGCCTAAATCCGTGCTGCGTATTTCTAACTAGCTTATGGAATTCTAAGTGTTCAACTATATGATCCCTAATTATTGATTCCAGTAGCTTACCTACAACAGACGTTAAACTGATTGGCCTATAATTTCCCGCCGCACCTTTATCGCCTTTCTTAAAGATAGGTGTTACGTTTGCTAACTTGAAATTATCTGGTACGCACCCCTCAGAAATAGACGCATTAAAAATCTTTGTTAGCGGCACAACAATGCTATCTTTTAATTCTTTTAGTTGTATGGGATATATGGAATCCGGACCCGGTGATTTACGCGTTTTCATTTTATCAATATAGCGCATTACTTCCCCTTCACTAACGACAATATTATCCAAAATATTACCATTATCAAAAGGTATTATGTCTATGACCGTAGGGATATTCGTTACATCTTCTATAGTAAAAACTGACGTAAAAAATTCATTTAGCATGTAGCCATTTCCTTGTTTTCAGAAACTAGATCTCCGTTTAGATTTTTCAAAGGCCCCAAGACGCTTTTTACTGGATTTCTATTATTGACGTATTGAAAGAATCGCTTGGGGTTTTATTTACCGTCACGAGCTATGGAGATTTCAAATTCGCGCTTGGACTTTTTTATTACACTTTTCGCTTCACGCCTTAGATATATGTAGTTGTTTCGTAACCACAAATTGTCTTTATCGCACTTATGTAGCCTATAAGCCCTATCTCTACTCTTTATAATGTCTCCTACTCTAGAAGTAAATCACAAGGGCTTGTTGTTTACTTTTCGCACGCTTAATTTTGTACGGTACACATTCCTCATTTATAGTCCTAAATACTGTTTCGAACGATTCCCACATTAGTTTTGCGTTGGAGTTCCCCATCACGTTTTCCCAATTGACGTGTGACAATTTATTTCGAAATTTACTAAAGTCTGCGTGCTGGAAGTTAGGAATTTTCGTCGAGTTAGCTGGTTTCGAGTGACTTACTGAGAGGACAAACTCTACCATATTGTGATCGCTATTGCCCAACGGTTCTATTATTTGAAGATCAGTAATTAGCCTATCATCCGTAGTTATTACTAAATCTAAAATACTGTCCAACCTCGTAGGTTCCCCAACCTTTTGAATAAGAAAGCTATCCTCGAAAAAATTAACTAAACGATTACCTTCCGCGTCTCCCTGCATTGTATCGTAATTCACGTTAGCGCAATTAAAGTCATCCATAACTAAAGCCTGCTCACTACCGATTATTCGCTTTAGTTCACGATATAACGCTTCGTCCGTATCAGCTGTTTGATTAGGGGGCCTATATATAACCGCAACAACAAGTTTGAAATCGTTCAATTTAAGTTCTGCTATAGTCGAATCTATCGGTTCTGGAATTGTGTGCTTTACTTCTATAACGTTCGCTATATTATCTTTGATATACAACATAACACCGCCTCCTCGCCTACCTATTCTGTTTTTAACAAAAAGTCTATAACCTTTAATTTGATACTCCCCTACAAAGTCACGAGTTTCAGCGCTAAGCCACGATTCATTTATCGCAATTATATCAGTCTTTACAAGCAATTAAAGAAAAAAATTCGTTTATTTTATTTCGTAGGCTACGAGCATTTAAGGATAGAACCTTCAAATTGTTTGCAATTGCGACAACTTCGCGAGCGCAGTGGAAATTTATGGAATTTACGCTGGGACCGTTCGAGTTACGGCAGCCTGAAAAGAAGAGACAGTATTATGAAATAGTCTTCCTAAACGCGCAGCTCCTACGTCATTAAGATGAAGTCCATCTCCGAGGAACAAGTCCCTCCTGCCGCAGAAACTGTTCCAAAAATTCTCAAAATGCACTCCTTCCTGTTGGCAAAGAGACTTTAGGTTATTGTTAATATAGGTCGCCTTGCTGTAGAAATCGTTACGATGGATAATTCGAGGAAGTATACCTGTTAAAACAATCTTATTAGTTTTTTCCTTTAATCGCTCTAGTAAGTCCCTGTACCTAGCCAGCAGTTCTTCCGATCTAGAATTTAAAACGTTATTAGTACCGACATGAATAACATACGTTGTGTCCTCGGAGGTACCATCTGTAAATTGGTCAACACTATTAGTTATATCCTCCACCCTTGCACCAGGGTAGCAGTAACGGCGCCTACGACGAGGGTTTCTCCACAGAATTCCTCGAGCTGTCCTCGAACAATGGAATCGCCAACGAGTCGTATTTCCGGTTCATCATCATCTTCAAAACCTAAAACAGAAAACTTATTGTTTGTTATTACTGGTAGACATGTCTTAGGTTTTCTCAATGGGGCTCCATTACGCACTCGAACGAAGGGTTGGGAACTAGGAGAAGAGAGAGGGCTATTAATACTATTTATTATTAATAGAAACTGAGGCAGGAGGGGTCGCAACTGGAGTCTCAAGGATTCTAATTTTGCCGTCAGGAGCATCACCCTTTCTTCAAGGCTTACTCTGGCCTCCTTCTCACGTTCTAACTCGTTCCTCAGCACTTCTAAGTTTGAGCACCACCTGCAAACTAACTGTTCATTATTATTAGCCATTGTAAACGCGTAAGCGGCAAATTTCCCTTCACAGCGACTGCAAGTACTTGACGGGGGTGCCATGCTTTTAATTAGTTAAAAAACAAAAAAACACAACTCGAGCGTTTGGAAATTAATAAATTACAACGTAGGTCTACCGCGTGCTTATTGTGCCGTCACCTGCGAAAACCCGCAAAATTGTTCTTGAAACGCAGAAACAGGTTCTTGTAACACAATTTTATGCTAAATGAATATATAATTAAGCTACCGACGAAAGAACTGTTAAAGAAAAAGTATTAAATGAAACTTATCTGGTCGCTGTTTACAGACTTAATCCCTTTTTTCCCACGGTAGGTGACCCTTTTGGAGGTCAGGTAGTGTGTGAAGGAAAAATGAACCTTAAGAAACTACGTTTCTGATAGATTTGAAAAACAACAAAGGCAAACCAAGGGAATTTCAACCTTATGAAACCTCGTGTAGTAAGAGATTCGGGAACAAACAAGGCAATAGCCTTGGTTTAGTTAAGTAATATAAAGTAATATAAAGACTAATCATTACCTCGCGCGTTATTAATAATATTGAAGTCATTATTCAAGTGTACACATTATTTCAACTGTAAGCAATCAACATATTCTGTCTCATTCATAATTCATTTGTTCTGTTTAATAAAGGAAGAAAACTCATTCTTTCAATCAACCTACTGTAATTAATAACTTAATTAATAACATTACCTGGTGACCTCGGCCTAAGCATTTATCATTAACAATAAATCATTAACAATTAACCGGAATTGTATCATCATTCTTATTATAGTGTCGACATCACCAATAAAGTGGTAACTATATATATATATATATATATATATATGGGAATGAACTCAGAAGGGTTCCCCGAGGTTTTTTATAATACACAGTTTAACGTGGAATCCGAACCACGCCCCACCAGCAGCCCAGCGTCTAGGCCACCGGGGTACCCATTTATCTACCAACCACTTTCTTTATTGTATGGAAGGATGAACAGCTGGGTTTAGCTGCGCGCCGGCTGCAATCAGCGGGTCTCGAACCCGGGGCCGATGGAGTGGTAGTCAGCGACGCTAACCACTACTACACTACAGACACCATCGAAACATGCCTTTCGAAAGCACTCGATCACATATAACATATAGCTTATGTTATATATTATGTGTTGTTATATATATTCTATAAATATAAATTTCCCATTACACTCATTAAATACCAACTCAAAATTAGTGAAACTTCATTTTATGTATAAATAAATATTTCGAACATATTAAATTTCAAATCAAAATCGATGCCAGATTTACGCTTGGCGTATTTTCTTCATATTCAGAGTTCATGAAGTTTGATACTGTTTTTTTTTTCTTTTTTTTTTTAATCTCCTCACTATATTCCATTCAATGAACATCAAAGGGGATGCGACACCAATTAATATTATGTGTAATTAAAAATAGTTATAATTATCGAATTGCGATATTACATATATATATATATATATATGTATAGAAACGACGTAAGTATAGAGGAGTGTTCTGCACACGAGGAAGAGAAATAACATACAAATGAAAAATAAGGCACCCGCCCGGGAATCGAACCCAGGATCTTCCGATTGCCGGTCAGACGTGCTAACCACTACACTACGGAGCCACGATAGTCAGAAGTTGTAATTCTCCTACACCGTAGTGTAGTGGTTAGCACGTCTGACCGGCAATCGGAAGATCCTGGGTTCGATTCCCGGGCGGGTGCCTTATTTTTCATTTGTATGTTATTTCTCTTCCTCGTGTGCAGAACACTCCTCTATACTTACGTCGTTTCTATACGTTAATATACTGCGCGGTCATTGCAGTTAAATGTACATATTCACGATTTGCGAGGGTGCCCTCTCAAGGCATTGGTTTCTGCCCTATGTAGGAGAATTACAACTTCTGACTATCGTGGCTCCGTAGTGTAGTGGTTAGCACGTCTGACCGGCAATCGGAAGATCCTGGGTTCGATTCCCGGGCGGGTGCCTTATTTTTCATTTGTATGTTATTTCTCTTCCTCGTGTGCAGAACACTCCTCTATACTTACGTCGTTTCTATACGTTAATATACTGCGCGGTCATTGCAGTTAAATGTATATATATATATATATATATATATGCATGTGTGGGTGTGGGCGTGTATTATAATACAGAAGGTACCGTCGCCATCAAATTCTTGACTCTTACTAAGTTTATATTTCTGTCCGGAATCGTACAAAATTTGTTCTTCGATTCGCCAAAAATTCCTTCATCAGACAAAAATGTGTAAAACCTATCCAATTTTAATTCTTCTCGCTCTTTCTGGCATCTAGTCAAGAACCTCTCCAACAATTTTACTACTTCTTCTTTCCCTCCTCTTTTCTATTCAGACGGCTCAATTGCCATCTCTTCTCTCGATAAAGCTGAATTCTTCGTTCAAACTTTTGCCTCCAACTCAACCTTGGATGATTCCGGTGCTGTTCCTCCATCTCCTCCTCCCTCTGACTTAATTATGTCTGAAATTAGAATCGCCTTCAAAGACGTTCTTTCTGCCCTATCTGGGCTCTACTCTAGGAAGTCGTACTTTGCTGATGGTGTCCCTCCTGTTGTTCTCAAGAACTGTGCTTCTGTGCTGACACCCTGCCTAGACAAACTCTTTCGTCCTTGCCTTTCATCTGGTACTTTTCCTTCGAACTGGAAGTTCGCTTTCATTCAGCCTGTCCCAAAGAAGGGTGACCGCTCTCAACCCTGCAACTATCGTCCAACTACTTTAATTTCTTGTCTTTCTAAAGTTTTTGAATCTATCTTTAATAGGAAGATTCTTAAACACCTCTCTTTTTACAATCTTTTTTTCAGATCGTCAGTATGGGTTCCGCAAGGGACGCTCTACTGGCAATCTTCTTCCAAATCTCCTGACTCTTGGTCATCCTTCTTTCGGGATTTCGGTGAAACCTTTGCTATTGCGCTAGAGTGACTAGACATATCAAAAGCTTTTGATAGAATCTGGCACAAATCTTTAATTTCTAAAGTGCTTTACTTCGGTTTCGAAACATTCCCACTCCTTTTCTGTCCAATTCTCTAATGCAAGAGTTAATTTGTATTTTCAATCTTTTATCTATTAAACCGGTCAACTTTGGAACAATTTTCCTCACTCCATCTTTCCCCCTGTCTATTACCTCCAATCTTTCAAACGCAGTGTTCAGGCATCTCGAAAACCCTGGACCTTGATTTTGGCTATCTTCTTCCTCTATGGGGGGGGGGGAAACGTTTTTGCGGACATTCGCCCTTGGCCCCTCCTTCCTGCATAAAGAAATATATATACAGTTGTGCGAAAAAGTTTAAGTACACTGGAAAACCTAATAAAGAACTGTATTTTGATTGAAGCATCAGTAACAATCAAAAGAAAAGAACCCTAAAATGTTTTTTTTAAAAACAAGAGATTTATTAAACATAACCATAGAACGAATAAACTAAGCCAAAATGCCACACATAAGAGAAAAAATATGAAATTAATGCTGAACAAATGTTTAAGTACAGATGACTAATGTGCTGTACGACTACCTTTTTAGCTTGAATAACTTCAATCATACAACTGCGATATTTCTAGACCAGCTTTTGCATTTCCAAGGAGAGATTTGGCCTATTTTTCTTGACAAAATTTGCGAAGCTGATTGAAATGATGTAAATGCCACTAATTTTACCTAAAAAGCCTCCATGCTTCCAACGGCATATTCAAATGAGACTACAATGACTATATTAATGTCATGACAAATATCTAAAAATTGTAAAACTCTCTCACTTGTATTCTTTTTTGAATAAAAGTTTGAAGAAGAAAGTAGTTGGCTTCCGTGCATGGACAGCTCTCCTGAGATCAAACCACAAACGTTCAATCAAATTGAGATTTGGTGACTAGCTTGGCCACTCCAAAAGTTTCCATTTCTCTTTTTTTTAGCGATGCCTGGTACATTCGTTTATGTCGTTCATTGTTCATGTTCATTGTTCATTCGTTCATTGCCCTGCTGAAGAATAAAATTGCGACCCATGGAAGGTTAACGAACTGAAGGCATGAAGTTTTCTTCCAAGATTTCTTGATATTTGGTGGAATCCATGTGTATGTTAATTTCCATCAATTACCAGGCCCAGAAGCACTGAAACAATCCCACAAAAGAATACTGCCGCCATGTTTGACTGAGGGTATGGTGTTTCTTTTCTTCAAGTGCTTTACCAGACTCCCTCCAGACATACCGTTGAGCATTGTGGCCAAAGAACTCAATCTTGGTCTCATCAGTCCACAGTACCGTCATCCAGTAGCCAATTCCATGATTTCGGTGGACGTTTGCATACTTCTAAAGGAGCAATCCTTGTGAATTTTCTTGAGCGGTGGTTTTCTCCTTGCAACTCGTCCAAAGAGTCCATTCTTGTTTACTATTGTGCATACATTGGAGGGATGAACATCGATTCCAATTTGGCTCAAGGAATGCTTTAGAAGTTTAGATGATATATTGTAGAATCAACTGAATATTAGCAGTAGCCTCCTTGATTATTTTATGAACAGCACGGCTGGGAATCTTTCGTGATCCTCAGTGGCGGCCATACTTGGTTGTGGGCCCCTGTGCGAGAGAGATTTTGGGGCCCCCCCCTTCCCGACACAAATCTAGTTTGATTATATACCGATACCAATTTGATTATATACGAACTGACTGGGGCTAAAAATTGATTCAAACCGAGGTCTATTGATAATGAAGGCACGTAACAGCATTAAATACAAAATTACATCTAAAAAGAATGTAATTAAATTCTAAATACATTATTTGAAAATACAGCATTAAATACAGCATTAAATACAATACAGCATTAAATACAGCATTAAATACAGCATTAAATACAAAATTACATCTAAAAAGAATGTAATTAAATCTAATAAAATCAAAATACCTAATTAAATTAATAAATTGAAAAACATTTAAACTTTAGATATCATACATCATGATAAATAATCTTAAACCACATGATAGGTTTACAATACAAGCTTACAACTTTAATTAATAAAGTATATAAAAAAACATTTACAACCATAACTAAAATTCAAACCTTTTTCTGCTTTGTTTTAAGACGAGTAAACTCATCAATAATTGATTTTTGAAATGTCCACTTTAAGCGTTTGTTTATTCTCTATTGAGAGAACAGTTAATCCTGAAAGTCTGTCTTGCATCATGGTATTTCTAAGGTATGTCTTGATCAGCTTGAATTCGGAAAATGACCGTTCAGCTGTTGCGACAGTAACGGGTAGAGTAAGAAATAGCATAAAAGCTATGTATAATATAACCAAAATTCTATATACTATTGAGCTAAAATGTGTCTGTGTGTCTGTGTGTCTGTCCGCTTTCTTCGGAACCGTGCACAGACTAAACGGCACAACGGAAAATTCTGCAACCACCACCAACTGATAGCCCATGAGCTGCCGATGTGCTCTGTCAAGTTTCCCGGTCCTAGGTCACAATTACTGGGTCCGAAGGCCCCAGCACCGCGATAAAACTACAGAAAAGAACGCAGCCGTGAAAATCTTGAGCTTCACAGTGTACCCGCCCGGGGGTAGTGGGGAGGGGGGGTAATGGGGGTAATGGGGAGAGGGGGGGGGGGTAATGGGGGTAATGGCGTTTTTTAATTGGTGCTCTTCCAATATGTGCTCTACCGCGAAAACTATGATCTACCATATTCCAACTAATATTCCATATTCCAGGCTAACTAACAAAATATCACGACTTAACCTAACCAATCGTCAAGGGCGTATAGTTGACCTAACGATTGGTTAGGTTAAGTCATGATATTTTCGTTAGTTAGCCTTATAAGGCTAGTTTCACGGTAGAGCACGTATTGGAATATGGTAGATCACAGTTTCGCGGTAGAGCACATATTGGAAGAGCACCTTTTAATTTTGTGTGTGGGGGGTAATGGGGGAGTGGGAGTGGGGGTAATTGGGGGGGGGTAATGGCGATTTTTTTTAAATTTTGTAGCTGGATCACAGTGCTACCCGCCCGGAGGGCTACCTGCCCGGAAGGCCAAGTTGTACAACTGTCGCGAGCGATAGCGAGCTACCGCTTGTTATACCTATAAATATAACAATGGGCCTGTGGACTTGTGCAGTTGCTAAAATCGCCTTATCTTTGTTAAAGCGCTTAAGGTTTCCCACAAATTTTTGTGTCATGTCCACAGTTCTAGGGCTACGTCGTAGCCAATGTCGTAATACCGCTTCCCGTTGATCATCGAAGTTAGCGACATTGGGTCTGGATAGTAGTTGGATGGAAGACCGTCCTCCGCGTCCAGATTATGTAGCGTCCCGTGGTTCGAATCCACGTAAAGCTGTAGGTCCCCTCCGTCATATGACCTTAGATGTTGCGAAGGAGGTTAAACAACCCAATCATTATTATTCCACAGTTCTACAGAATTCTGTATAACATCTTTGTATGGTTGTATGCCCTTTTTACGAAGGTTAAAAACTTCTCCAAATTAGGCGAAAGTTAGAATCTTAATTACATTGAAATAAAGCTTTTGAACTAATCACATACTCAAATAAATGTTTTTTTTTCACCAATATAGTTTATTTTACGGATACGAAGTATATTGTTTTTTATGACGAGGGCTTGGTGGGCCCCCTATAGCCCGTAGGCCCATGTGCATCGCACACTCTGCACACCCTATATAGCCGCCACTGGTGGAGTGGTGGTCCTCCAATACGAGAGAGTGATTTAGTAATTCCAATGCGCTTTCACTTACGAATGACGTTTGAAATTGAAGTAAAAGGCATAGCAAGTTGTTCACCAATCTTCCTAACAAGCTTTTCATTACTATGCAAGCAGTAATTCTATCTTTAAGATCCTGAAACAGCTCTTGGATCACCTGAAGATCAGGGCCCCCAACCTTCTCTAGTTAGCCTTAAAAGGCTAACTAACGAAAATATCACGACCTACCCTAACCCAATCGTTAGGTCAACTGTACGCCCTTGACGATTGGTTAGGTTAGGTCGTGATATTTTCGTTAGTTAGCCTTATAAAGCTAAATAAAGAAGGCTGGGGGCCCTGATCTTCAGGTGATCCGGATTTTAGATGAACAAACATGATATACAGCTGTACTGCTGTACTTAAACTTTTCCTACAACTATATATATAATAATGTTATAATGTTATAATGTTTCAGACAACAAAGACCCTAGGATCCACTCATGGCTGGTCTACCTAACTGTGTTCGTAATTGTGTATTGTGTATGTCCTCCGTGGTGGCGGAGGGGACCTACAATTTTACGTGGGTTCCGAACCACAAGAACATAAGAAATTTATGTAACAACTTCCTGTACATTGCCAACGACCAATTTCGCAAAACTAAATAATTATTAATTTAAAATTAATTAATTATCGATTTAAAACTAATTAATTATCGATTTAAAACTAAAGATAGAATCTCTGGATCCAGAGGATCAAGTCATAATAGACTACTATCCACAAATATGTTACACTCTATATCTATTTATAACCGACATGCAAATATATCAGATCCAAAGAATCCAGTCAATTTCATTACGGTATCCATCAATACCAGTACCTTGCCAACGAAAAATAAGTCACGGTCCATATCGATTGCGGACCAAGTCAAAATTTACAACCATATACATTACAATATACAGGGTGTACATAAAGTCAGGATCTATTTTTGTGAAGCACTTAGAAATTATATGGAATTCAATCATAAAATGATAAAGTGGTAACATTTATTAAATAATTAAGAGTAAGATTCGACGTGACGCCCATCAGTATCCCTGCACAGCTCAAATCGTTCCGCAGCATTTCTAAACACATTCTGGAGCATTTGCGGGGTTATGTTATCTGCAGCAGTTCGTATACGTGTACGTAAGTTTTCAAGACTCGTAATCTTCGTCTGATAGACGTGCGACTCGATAAAGCCCCATGCAAAGAAATCTAAAGGGGTTAAATCTGGTCATCTCGCGACACAAGGTCTGTTGCTTCCGCGTCCGATCCAGCGATTTGGAAAACGTCCATTTAGATAATCCTGAACAATTTTGGCATAGTGACAAGGAGCACCATCATGTTGATTCTAAGGGGATAGGATTCTTGTCATAACATGACGTAATGAGAATCTATAAATAGATCCACAAATTGTTTAAACTTCATTCTCTTCATTGGAATAGCATCGGGGTGACGTGTATTATTTACTTGTCAAGATGTATCGAAGAAGGAAGTTTGTTTCCTCGAAAAAGGAAGTATGTTCCTCGAAGGAAAGTTAAATGGCGGTCAAAGGAGAAGATATTTACAGCTTCAATGAAATTTGTTTATTTGTCTAAAAATACTTTGATGTTAATGCAGATGGATATTATACATTGAGTTTGGATCTTTTAACTAAGGATGCTAAATCAACTATTTTAAATTTAATTATTATCAAGTAACGGGTGTATCTTTTCATAGTATTCCCGGAATGAATATGTCTGGATATGTTATTAATTATGAAGATTCATTAAGTCGTAAGAAAGATGTTAGGGAAAGGTTAGAGGGACCTAATGTAGGGATATCTCCATCTCCATATGTAATTGTTCCCCATTGTGTTTTGTTTGAACCTAATATTGATTCCTCACATAGTGCAGAGCAAGTTATGAATCATCCCAGAACAAAATGGTTCTCACCTTTTAAGGAGTTTAGAATGTATCGTAGACTGAAGCAGGTGTGTGATTTAGGTAAACAAGTAACTGCCCAATTCCCTAATACTTTAATTAAGATATCAACCAATGATTTAGCTAAACCATTAGGTCATATTTATGTTGGTAAATATACACCTGACGGATCTCAAAAAATGAGTATGCATTTACATATGTTAATCGAATTGTATTTTATGTTAAGCTGTATGGTATAAAACAATAAAAAAAAAAAAAAAAAAAATTTTTGGATTACCCTGTTAACACAGAGCAGTCCTTAGTATTACCTAGGACTGCTGTGTTGTGTGTGTCTTTAAAGGGCAGAGCAATTGACGTCATCAATACGTCATACATTTCTAATCTATCTGTACATCCTGTGTATTTCATAAAGCGTGGATGACGTCATACAACTCTGAGTTGTGTTCTATATCCTGTTTATGAGTGTCGTCATTGTTCAAAGAATTTGTTTTCTATATTTAGACCATGTAGCCAGGGTTCTTTGCCATCTAGCCAGGGTTCTTTACCATGTAGCCACTATTGGTTACGAGTGCGTAGCAAAGTTGGACATTTAAAATTTGAAAGCAGAGTCAGGTATCCATGCACAGTTCGTATACGTGTACGTAAGTTTTCAAGACTCGTAATCTTCGTCTGATAGACGTGCGACTCGATAAAGCCCATGCAAAGAAATCTAAAGGGGTTAAATCTGGTCATCTCGCGACACAAGTCTGTTGCTTCCGCGTCCGATCCAGCGATTTGGAAAACGTCCATTTAGATAATCCTGAACAATTTTGGCATAGTGACAAGGAGCACCATCATGTTGATAGACGACGGGGATAGGATTGTTAGTACCGTCGTCTATCAACATGATGGTGCTCCTTGTCACTATGCCAAGGACAGAATTACAAGCCGGCCGGGACGCCGGGACAAGAGCTCAAAACCGGGACTGTCTTATGGGGATAAATTATCCTGTAAGAGTACGTTACACTCAAACGTTTCACGAAAATAGCCTGGATATATTTTTCATATTCGTGAAATATCGCAGTTCACCCTGAAATCTTATTTTGTATGCTAAAGTTAAACGCCTGGGAGCTATTCAAGAATAGGGACCCCAGCCTTCTTTAGTTAGCTTTATAAGGCTAACTAACGAAAATATCATGACCTAACCTAACAAATCGTCAAGGGCGTACAGTTAACCTAACGATTGGTTAGGTTAGGTCGTGATATTTTCGTTAGTTAGCCTTATAAGCCTAACTAAAGAAGGCTGGGGTCCCTATTCTTCAATTGTAACAACGCCTGAAGTTTATCTTGCAGTATTAGGTATTTGGCATCTAACTTCTAAAAGAAATTTACAATCCGCAATATTTTCGGACCTTTTCCAGTTTGTGTACCGTTTTTCATATAATTTATTTTTGCTTCTTTTCAGATCAAAAATGAGTGATCAAAAATGAGTTCTTGATAACCTAACCTAACCTAACCTAACGTAACCTAACCTAACCTAACCCACATTATAACTTTCGTCACTTGGGCACAGGATGTTTACTATGCTGTATGTAATGTACTGTAGAAAACGGTACATAAACTGGAAAACGTCCATATTTTCTATCTATTTAGTAATTCTTTATATTTTCTAAATAAACTCCGATTAAGGTAAATCCTAAAGAATATGAAAGAATATACAAAATTTTATCCTTCTTTGAATCGTCAGCGTTGACGAGTGGATAAAATCATGGTTCCCCCAAAATGTTAGTTCCAGAGAAGGGGTTCGAATCGTATAGAGATAAGACCAAAACCTTATATTACAGTACAGGGTCTCCACAATGTCTTGTCACCCCAGTTAAATCCTAACTGATTTTCGTTTTTCTTTCAGACCCATTTGAAATGTGTGACAACAGCAACTATACGATTGAACAACGCATATGGACTAGTACCTGGGTCCATGACCGACCACGTAATGGCAAAACTAGTAAAAATATTCGTGTAGCAGCTCCAAAAAAGGACTCTGTTGAGATGAGAAAGAAACTATTCACAACAGGAAAAGTAAAATATAAACCAAGAACTAGCAGGCCATCTACCAGATAACAACAGCGTGCATTAAAACGTAACTGTATCAGTGATAAATGGGTTTGAAAGAATAATGAAAATCAATTAGTAGTTTACTGGGATGAAAAGACATTGTGTACACCCTGTATATTATAAATTTAGGGTTAAAAGTCGTAATTATCAACTAATAAGTTGTTGTAGGTTAGATTTTCGGGCAAATAAACGTACCCGTATCACGAATAATGTAATTGGTTTTGTATATCAGATTTTTCCCTAATAAATTTTTCTATAAATCCCAGTTATTTTAATCGTGAAAATAGACACCAAATTCACGAATGTAAATTGGATTTTACTCGTGAAAGGTTTAAGCCTTTACAGATATAAGTTGTTGCCAGGGTAACCAACGTTGCAAAAGGTATTTTACAGAGATGAAATTATGTTGCAAAAATACCTATGATGAAAGGACAAATTAATTCGCTAGAAGAGTCTATGTTGTAGAAGTTGTTAATTTTGTAAATTTACATTCAACAGGGATAAAAATGCTACAAGGATAGCCAACGTTTCAGAGATATGTAAAATGTCGCAAAATTACATTATAAATTATTTTAAGACATTAATTCGTACAGGAAGTATACATTATGTTGAGAGGAAAAATTATGCAATTACATTGCAAAAGTTTTACTCAACTTCATATATATATATATATATATATAAAATTTCACACATACACACCGAATCGACTCCAGAGAAAACTCAAAAGCCAGACAAAAGTTTTGTAACACACCATAGGCAGTTTTAATTAATTTACAAAATAATTGAAAAAGTAAATGAGACAACTTTTTTGTCATCCATTCATTTCCCATACATAATTGTTGGGCACAGTGCTTGTAAGTACAGATTTAGCAATCTCGTTTTCTGAGATTTTATTTTTTAGGATATTCTTTTTTATTCTGGAATTACTATTTTATTTATTTCGACTTTTTACTTTAAATTTGAATTACATGTTTTGGTCTATTATTTTACAGTAGTTCTCTCTCTTTC
>JAJOZX010011520.1:2500-60000 GCA_023014485.1 Bathynomus jamesi
TAAAGCAAAATGAAAATTGCATCAATACAAAATTAAAATCATTTAAATTTCATCACTATAAAAACTAAAATTAAATTAAATTACCTCAATAGGTAAATACACAATGTTTACATCCACCTCCATACTTGGCAAAGTCTAAGGAACACTGGATGGTCAGAGGATTAGAAAGGGTATGTCTGTGAAAATCGGTTGGTTAGTAAAAGAGTGTAATTTGTAGGATGAGCTATTATTATTAAGGGAGGGTTTGTTTCTATAGATGTACAAAGATTCTAAAATTCGGAGTTCTGTAAGGTTATTGGATCTAGTTAAAATTTCAAACTGAGTTTTGTGAAGGGGATGGTCGTTTTCATTACTATGGTTTCTAATTGCGGATTGTGGAGGGCTACTGAGGGGACGGTTGGTACGGACTGACAAGCCCAAATGTTGAGAAAGGCGCACCTCCAGTTGGAGTTGAGTGCTGCCAATATACGCAGCCTTACAGCTGTCGCACGTGTATTTGTAAACAACATTGGGGCATACAGTTTTGGGGAATTCATCTTTGAACTTTAAAAAATTTGATAATTTAAGTGGGTTGACGAAGGCGAATCTAAAATTTATTTGGGGATAACTAGACTTGAGTAGTTTGGACAATTCACCTCGAATACGCAATGATAAATAACCATAAAAAGGTAATTTAATATATCTGGTTTCTTTTTGTACTGTAGTTATGGGGAGTTTAGTATCAAAAGTGTTATTTAAAAATTTCTTTAATTGGTTATCGAATAGATGAGAAGGGTAGTAATTGTTAATAAAGTACTGTTTTAAAAATTTAAATTCTTCGTTTAACGAAAAGTAATCCGAACAAATACGGTAACTTCTTGTTAATAATGTTACTATAGCACTAATCTTATATTTATAAAACATACAACTTAAATAATTGGTTCCCAAGCCAGTAAAAGTTTGTTTTCGAAATAGTGAAGTATGGAACTTATTATGAGCCCGTTTAACTAAAACATCCAGGAAAGGTAAACTATTATTTGTTTCGTTTTCACACGTGTACTTAATATTACTATGTTGTTTATTAAGATAATCAAGAAAAAGTTTTACGTGTGAAGGATGGTTAAATATTAAGAAAGTGTCATCCACGTATCTTCTGTAATATATGGGTTTAAAACTACTAGGACAATTTTTCAACCAAATTTCTTCGTAATGGCAAAGAAATGCATTTGCTAGTGTTGGGCTTAACGGGGAACCCATAGCTACCCCATCAATTTGGCTGTAAAGGTTGCTATTAAATAAGAAAAGATTATCAAAACACACTATTTCGAGAAGGTTTTTAAATTGAGTCTGAGTGAGGCCATTAATAAGAGTATTATCAGTAGTGAATAACTTATTTAGTATGATATTTAATGTTTCTTTTAACGGGACATTAGTAAACAATGACGAGACATCAAAACTGGCCATAGTAAGAGAATCGGCATGATTGATCTCTTTTATCTCTTTAGCAAAATCAAACGAGTTGTTAATAGAATAATCATTAAAGGTGAGTTTTGAAAGCAAGGGAACGAAGAATTTGGCTAAATTATAATTGAATGTACCACATGCCGAAAGAATAGGTCTTAGTGGGAAATTTGGCTTATGGACTTTAGGTAAACCATATAGAATTCCTGGATTAGAACCAGAAGCAAATAAAAAATTGTATGTATTGTCAGCAATAATATTACTATTTTTTAATTTACGCAAACACCTATTAAGTTTATCTTCGAGTTTTAGTAATTTAGACAGAACATTCTCTTTTACCCTTTTAAATTTAGACGTATCCGACAAAATTGTCTCCATTCTATTTATGTAAACTGTTGAATCAATCAGCACTACTCCTTTACCCTTATCCGGTTTTGTAATGATGACAGAGTTATCCTTTTTCAAATTATTAAGAATTTTAAAATCTTGCTTATTAAAGAGGGGAGAAAACACCTTATGGGGTTTAAAATTATAAAAATTCTTAAAAGAGATGCTCTCCACTTGTTTTACCAAGTTATGAAACGAGAAATTTGGTCGGATCTCACAATTCTTAATATTCATGAGAAGATTTTCAAAGCCAGAGAAAAATTTATAAAAATTTAGTTTATAATGAGGTAGATCAAAATTTAAGCCTAACGACAATATTTCTTTCTCTCTAATACTTAAAACTCTATTAGAGAAATTAAAAATAAAATTATCTGGATTATTAAAAAACGACTGAGTGATTCCCAATTTTTCCAATTTGGCAGCATGTATCCTTTTATGTCTATTGACAATTTTATCACAGCAAGTTTGAAATTTAGTAACTAAACAATGATAACACTGGGCAACACGTATTTTATTGAATGATATCTGACACTTGATTCTAGGTAATTTGGGTGCGCTGAATACGAATTTCAACTCGGTTTGGCTCTATCAGGTCCTGATTCTTGTCGACAGCCTATGTGCCATTTTCCAGATTTTTCAAATTAGGACTAAAAAATTAAGTCATGTGTTAAATTTTTTTTTCAAGTTTCATGAATACAAGCAGTTCAAACTACAGTAAAATTACATTATAACGATAGAAATGACTTAAAATAAAAAAACAAACAGATATGAAGCTTTCACTGTGGCAAAAATTTTCTTTTGTAAGACTTTCTAGCGTATTTGCTTGTTGATGGCAGGTCTCTTTTCAAGCACCAGCAGTAATCAGCCATCATGTGGGAATCCCAGCGGCCTTGGTACCGTTCCTCCATAATTTTGATATCTTGGTGGAATCTCTCCCCTTGTTCGTCACTTACATCACCTAAATTACTTGGAAATTGGTCAAGATGGCTATTCAAAAAATGCATTTTTATGCTCATATTGCAACCTAACTCTTTGTAGTCCCTTAAAAGTTTTTTTACGATTTCTTCGTAGTTATCTGCCCTATAATTGCCTAAAAAGTTTTCTATCAAGTCCACGAATGAGAACCAGCCATTTTTTTCGCGTTCATTCATGACATTAGGAAAATTGCTGTCTTTAATCATTGTTCTTATTTGTGGACCGTCGAAAATTCCCGCCTTGATTTTTTCATAACTTAAACTTGGAAATTTTGAAGTTATGTATTTGAAACACTCGCCGTTCGTATCTAAAGCTTTTACATATTGTTTAATGAGGCCTAGTTTTATATGCAGAGGAGGAAATATGATTTTATCTCTGCTCACTAAAGGTGGATTAATTACGTTTTTTTCTCCGACAGTAAGTGATGTTCGTGCTGGCCAGATTTGTTTGAAATAATGTTCTTCCTTGGCTCTGCTGTCCCATAAGCAAAGGAAGCAGGGATATTTAGTATACCCTCCTTGTTGTCCTAGCAGAAAATTAACCATTTTTAAGTCAACACATATGATCCACTCGTGCTCCCTATATTTGATAAGATTTAAAACCTTTTCTATATGTTCATACTTTTCTTTTAATTTTGTTGAGTGCCCAATCGGTATCGAGCCGTATAGATTGCCATTATGCAACAACACACACTTAAGACTTCTTTTCGAACTGTCTAAAAACAAGCGCCAATCATTTGCATCGTAAGACTCAACCCCCATCTTCTTTAACAAACCAACTATGTCGCAGCAATATACTAAACTATCCTCTGTTCTAAAATATTTAACAAGTTCTTCTTCTCTTTTTCTGTAAAATGAAATGTATGTGTTTGAAGTAAGCAAGTTTTTCTCTTTAAGTCTTGAAGCTAAAATTTCCGCAGCCTTTTTTGGCAAATTTAGATCCCTTACAAGATCATTCAACTCGGCCTGGTTAAACTTTTGCGGATCGTTTTGACTTTCAAATACGCTGGGGTCAAAATCGGTGTCTGACTCCTCAAAGTGCATAACAATATTTTCAGGAACATCTTCAACTAATTCTTGAGTTGGCAGACCCTTAAATTTTGGAATGGGGATCTCATTTGAATGTAGCACAGGTCGTATCGCGGTGTCGAAATTTGGGTACTCGATACAATGTTTATTTTTCTTAGTGAAGCCCGAAGTCTTGACAAAGCAAAGGTAGCAATCGGTCTCGTGGTTAGTAGGCTCTCGCCACACCTGATATGGAAAAAAAATTGTAAAGCGTTAACAAAAGACGACGAGAGACTTGTTTTTATGAATTTTATCAAAAGTTATCACCCAAACATTTAACATTTCTATGTGTTTCAACCTTATGCAATATTTGAGATTCTTATAAACATTTTCTGTAAATTTTTGTTTATGTACCTAAGTTACAATTACATTTAGGTAAGTTACAGTATACTAGTGATTAAATTACGTAGTTTTATGAAATCATAAACTTACCATCGGAACTCCAAAAGGTATTTTTGAATCCGAACCCTTCGTCCAATGTCGCAGTCTTTCAATGCATATAGTGCAGGCTTTATGTGGAGCCCACGATTTATCTTGGTCCCCCAGTTTTATGCCAAAATAAGCTAAGTAAGCTCTTTTTACGAAGTCAGTTATATTTGCTCGTTGATGTGGAAGTGTAAAATTTCCACATATATAACAGAAGGAATCAGGGTTGTTTTTGCATTTGAACTTTCTAGTGCTTGATGACATATTGCTTGATTGTTCTGCCAATTTGTAAAGGTATTTAAAGCCCTTAATTCATATAAATTTAAGAAAATCTGAAATATAAACACAAAAATTAGTTTAAATAGGTACTTATTATGAAATAGGTACTTACAATCTATGAAATTAAACTAGAAACACGGATGAGTAGGTACAATATAAATTACGTCTAATTAAATCAACTATATTAAATCACGATGACAAAATTACTCACTAAATCATATGCCAATTCAAAATTATGTTAATGCCCAAACTTAATTAACTAACTCAACTGACTGACTGACTGACTGACTGACTGATTGAATTGACTGATTAACTCTGGAAACGAGTCGCTTTTATATATTTTAGTTGTCCCTCTAGAATACTCTACAGAGAACAGGAACGCTCGAGAAAATTTTAGAATTCTATGATATTTTTAGCTTAATTTACTAATATTAAAATGGGTTAAAAATGACAAAATTAAAAATATTTTTAGGGTGTTACATATAAAAATATACATAATACAACAATACCATAACAATAGGTACAAATACCTAGATAAAAACCTAGTTGCATAATGTGTAACTGCAAAAAGACAGCGAGTATTGAGAAAAAAACCTTTTTATGAATACGACGAAAGAGGAGGGGTGTTGAGCAAAATCAGGACCTGATAGAGCAAAACCGAGTAAAAATTCGTGCTCAGCGCACCCAAATTACCTAGAACTAACTGTCAAATCTAATTCAATAGACAAAAAGTTGAAATTTGTTCCCCAGTGTAATCAATATAAGACACCCTAGATTTTAGACCAAACAGAGAATTCTTATATTTCAGCTTGAGAAAACTCACTGTTTTAGTTTTCGATTGAAGCTCCAAATTTAATAATTTATGTTGCCATGATTTATATAGTTTGGAGTTGTGGAGGCGTTTATTATAAAGTTTAAATCTAAGGAAATTAGGCACAATATTATAACTTTTGCACTTAGACAAGAAACTCTCATCACAAATAGCCTTGTTAAGTTTCAAATAGACTCTTTCACATTGTCTGTAATAGTTCAATGTCGATCGGCCATATCTCTGGGTTAATATCAAAGCTATTGACTTCTTCTTAGGGAAACGGAGCTTACAGATGAAGAGAAGGATCAACACAACGGCAAACATTTTCCTTTATTTTTCGTACATCAGACGTTTCGACAAATCTTTTGTCATCATCAGTGAATTAAGTCTTAAAACCTTAAAACAAAAGTAAAAAGTGAAAATTACATCAATACAATATTAAAACCATTAAAATTAAAACCTTAAAGCAAAATGAAAATTGCATCAATACAAATTAAAATCATTTAAATTTCATCACTATAAAAACTAAAATTAAATTAAATTACCTCAATAGGTAACACAATGTTTACATCCACCTCCATACTTGGCAAAGTCTAAGAGAACACTGGATGGTCAGAGGATTAGAAAGAGAATGTGTGAGAGAATCGGTTGGTTAGTTAAAAGAGTTGTAATTTGTAGGATGAGCTATTATTATTAAGGGAGGGTTTGTTTCTATAGATGTACAAAGATTCTAAAATTCGGAGTTCTGTAAGGTTATTGGATCTAGTTAAAATTTCAAACTGAGTTTTGTGAAGGGGATGGTCGTTTTCATTACTATGGTTTCTAATTGCGGATTGTGGAGGGCTACTGAGGGGACGGTTGGTACGGACTGACAAGCCCAAATGTTGAGAAAGGCGCACCTCCAGTTGGAGTTGAGTGCTGCCAATATACGCAGCCTTACAGCTGTCGCACGTGTATTTGTAAACAACATTGGGGCACACAGTTTTGGGGAATTCATCTTTGAACTTTAAAAAATTTGATAATTTAAGTGGGTTGACGAAGGCGAATCTAAAATTTATTTGGGGATAACTAGACTTGAGCAGTTTGGACAATTCGCCTCGAATACGCAATGATAAATAACCATAAAAAGGTAATTTAATATATCTGGTTTCTTTTTGTACTGTAGTTATGGGGAGTTTAGTATCAAAAGTGTTATTTAAAAATTTCTTTAATTGGTTATCGAATAGATGAGAAGGGAAGTAATTGTTAATAAAGTACTGTTCTAAAAAATTTAATTCTTCGTTTAAAGAAAAGTAATCCGAACAAATACGGTAACTTCTTGTTAATAATGTTACTATAGCACTAATCTTATATTTATAAAACATACAACTTAAATAATTGGTTCCCAAGCCAGTAAAAGTTTGTTTTCGAAATAGTGAAGTATGGAACTTATTATGAGCCCATTTAACTAAAACATCCAGGAAAGGTAAACTATTATTTGTTTCGTTTTCACACGTGTACTTAATATTACTATGTTGTTTATTAAGATAATCAAGAAAAAGTTTTACGTGTGAAGGATGGTTAAATATTAAGAAAGTGTCATCCACGTATCTTCTGTAATATATGGGTTTAAAACTACTAGGACAACTTTTCAACCAAATTTCTTCGTAATGGCAAAGAAATGCATTTGCTAGTGTTGGGCTTAACGGGGAACCCATAGCTACCCCATCAATTTGGCTGTAAAGGTTGCTATTAAATAAGAAAAGATTATCAAAACACACTATTTCGAGAAGGTTTTTAAATTGTGTCTGAGTGAGGCCATTAATAAGAGTATTATCAGTAGTGAATAACTTATTTAGTATGATATTTAATGTTTCTTTTAACGGGACATTAGTAAACAATGACGACACATCAAAACTAGCCATAGTAAGAGAATCGGCATGATTGATCTCTTTTATCTCTTTAGCAAAATCAAACGAGTTGTTAATAGAATAATCATTAAAGGTGAGTTTTGAGAGCAAGGGAACGAAGAATTTGGCTAAATTATAATTGAATGTACCACATGCCGAAAGAATAGGTCTTAGTGGGAAATTTGGCTTATGGACTTTAGGTAAACCATATAGAATTCCTGGATTGGAACCAGAAGCAAATAAAAAATTGTATGTATTGTCAGCAATAATATTACTATTTTTTAATTTACGTAAACACCTATTAAGTTTATCTTCGAGTTTTAGTAATTTAGACAGAACATTCTCTTTTACCCTTTTAAATTTAGACGTATCCGACAAAATTGTCTCCATTCTATTTATGTAAACTGTTGAATCAATCAGCACTACTCCTTTACCCTTATCCGGTTTTGTAATGATGACAGAGTTATCCTTTTTCAAATTATTAAGAATTTTAAAATCTTGCTTATTAAAGAGGGGAGAAAACACCTTATGGGGTTTAAAATTATAAAAATTCTTAAAAGAGATACTCTCCACTTGTTTTACCAAGTTATGAAACGAGAAATTTGGTCGGATCTCACAATTCTTAATATTCATGAGAAGATTTTCAAAGCCAGAGAAAAATTTATAAAAATTTAGTTTATAATGAGGTAGATCAAAATTTAAGCCTAACGACAATATTTCTTTCTCTCTAATACTTAAAACTCTATTAGAGAAATTAAAAATAAAATTATCTGGATTATTAAAAAACGACTGAGTGATACCCAATTTTTCCAATTTGGCAGCATGTATCCTTTTATGTCTATTGACAATTTTATCACAGCAAGTTTGAAATTTAGTAACTAAACAATGATAATCAATATAAGACACCCTAGATTTTAGACCAAACAGAGAATTCTTATATTTCAGCTTGAGAAAACTCACTGTTTTAGTTTTCGATTGAAGCTCCAAATTTAATAATTTATGTTGCCATGATTTATATAGTTTGGAGTTGTGGAGGCGTTTATTAAAGTTTAAATCTAAGGAAATTAGGCACAATATTATAACTTTTGCACTTAGACAAGAAACTCTCATCACAAATAGCCTTGTTAAGTTTCAAATAGACTCTTTCACATTGTCTGTAATAGTTCAATGTCGATCGGCCATATCTCTGGGTTAATATCAAAGCTATTGACTTCTCCTTAGGGAAACGGAGCTTACAGATGAAGAGAAGGATCAACACAACGGCAAACATTTTCCTTTATTTTTCGTACATCAGACGTTTCGACAAATCTTTTGTCATCATCAGTGAATTAAGTCTTAAAACCTTAAAACAAAAGTAAAAAGTTAAAATTACATCAATACAATATTAAAACCATTAAAATTAAAACCTTAAAGCAAAATGAAAATTGCATCAATACAAAATTAAAATCATTTAAATTTCATCACTATAAAAACTAAAATTAAATTAAATTACCTCAATAGGTAAATACACAATGTTTACATCCACCTCCATACTTGGCAAAGTCTAAGAGAACACTGGATGGTCAGAGGATTAGAAAGGGTATGTGTGAGTGAATCGGTTGGTTAGTTAAAAGAGTTGTAATTTGTAGGATGAGCTATTATTATTAAGGGAGGGTTTGTTTCTATAGATGTACAAAGATTATAAAATTCGGAGTTCTGTGTGCCCCAATGTTGTTTACAAATACACGTGCGACAGCTGTAAGGCTGCGTATATTGGCAGCACTCAACTCCAACTGGAGGTGCGCCTTTCTCAACATTTGGGCCTGTCAGTCCGTACCAACCGTCCCCTCAGTAGCCCTCCACAATCCGCAATTAGAAACCATAGTAATGAAAACGACCATCCCCTTCACAAAACTCAGTTTGAAATTTTAACTAGATCCAATAACCTTACAGAACTCCGAATTTTAGAATCTTTGTACATCTATAGAAACAAACCCTCCCTTAATAATAATAGCTCATCCTACAAATTACAACTCTTTTAACTAACCAACCGATTCTCTCACACATACCCTTTCTAATCCTCTGACCATCCAGTGTTCTCTTAGACTTTGCCAAGTATGGAGGTGGATGTAAACATTGTGTATTTACCTATTGAGGTAATTTAATTTAATTTTAGTTTTTATAGTGATGAAATTTAAATGATTTTAATTTTGTATTGATGCAATTTTCATTTTGCTTTAAGGTTTTAATTTTAATGGTTTTAATATTGTATTGATGTAATTTTCACTTTTTACTTTTGTGTTAAGGTTTTAAGACTTAATTCACTGATGATGACAAAAGATTTGTCGAAACGTCTGATGTACGAAAAATAAAGGAAAATGTTTGCCGTTGTGTTGATCCTTCTCTTCATCTGTAAGCTCCGTTTCCCTAAGGAGAAGTCAATAGCTTTGATATAAATATATATATATATATATATATATATATATATATATATATATATATATATACTGTATATTATAAATAATTATTACTGATTATTACTGATTGTGATTTATCATAACTAAAACAAATAAATGTTAACAACGTAAAGGGTTTGATTTGAACGTGTTCCTAACTTAATTAACATAAATTAGCAATTCAGATATGAAACTCGAATTATCAACAGGTTTCGGGAGAAACGATGAAATAGAATATTGAGAGAAGAGTGAACAGGTAACGAAGTTACACACATCCAAAATTTAATTTTTCAATTTTAACTTTCATTTTGCTTCTAAATTAGACTGGTCAACAAAATCGAACTTTTTTCTCTCATCAAAGATGTATACACACTTTTGTACGCTGATTCCAAACCTGTTTTCCGATTTCCTCAAGGATATTCAGTTATCGAAATATGACTGGTGTTAATTTCAGCACAATTTATCGTAAAAGTACAACTTTATTCCTAAAATGAAATATACACCAACCTCAAAACGTTGCGAGTAAGATATGACTGGTGTTAATTTCAGCACAATTTATCGTAAAAGTACAACAATTTTCTTAGGTTAACCTCCACCGGATCGTCGCGGTACAACATCCTGCAGTAGTCTGCCAGCATACTTTCGTTCCAGAAACCTTGGTAGCGATTTTCCATTGGACTGGATGTCTTGATGGAAGCGTTCCCCCTGTTCGTCACTCACCGCGCCAAGGTTTTCGGGAAAGAAATCTAGATGCGAATGTAAAACATTTATTTTGAAGGACATGCAACAGCCCATTTCTTGATATCGATCAGTTTCTGAACTCCAGCTTTGTATGCGGGAGACTTGTGGTTACCCAAGAAGTTTCCACAAATCCATTGAAAAGCCTGCCATGCTTTTAGTTCTAAGGCATTGAGGCTTTCTTCAAAGCTTTCATTCTGCAGAACCTCCCTGATTTGGGGCCCTACAGTGATTCCCTCCTTCCATTTCGCGGCACTGATGTTTGCAAATTCCTCAACAAGGTATCGAAACCCTCTCGAATTCGCCTTACTCATCGCTTTCACAAAATTTTTCATTAAGTCGCCCTTAATATGGAGAGCTGGCAGGAAAATCTTCTTTGGATCAGCTAAAGGAACACAATGGACACTGCCAGTTCCTGGTTCGTATATGCTTCTTTGAGGCCAGTCACGTCTGATGTAATGATCCGCGGTAGCACGCCTGTCCCAGAGGCATAGGAAACAACAGTATTTCGTGAATCCTCCTTCCATGCCCATTAACAAACCAATGACTTTGAGATCACCACAGATATTCCATTGATGAGTGCTGTATTAGATTGCTTCGAGTAGTATATTAATTTTGTTATCGTACGTCTCCTTTAGATGAACGGAGTGTGCGATCGGGATGGACGTCTTTAAGTTCCCGTTATGCAGGAGAACCGCTTTCAAGCTTCGCTGTGAGGAATCAATGAAGAGGCGCCACTCAGATGGTGTGTGTACCTGTGACAAGTTCTCGAAAATTCCATTGATATCATGGCAATAGCAGAGCGAACCGTCTACTGTAAAGAATGTTGCCAAATCATGGTTTCGTTTTCGATAGTGACACACTCGGACGTTCTTCTCAAGTAAGTGTTTCTGCTTGAGTCTCGAGGAGAGAAGTTCTGATTTCTCTTTGGAGAGGGCTAGGTCTCTGATGAGGTCATTCAACTCGTTTTGGGTAAGCCTCTCCGGCTCCGATTGCTCTTCGCCAGGTGTGTAGTCAAGATCGGCCGAGGGTCCCGTATCTCCGCCAATCGCACCTTCGTCGGATTCCCTTTCGTCTTCTAAAGAATCGAGTCCATGCTGTGGAAGTACCGGAATCGGCATCGTGTCATCGTGAGGGATCGGTCTGATCGCGGGGTCTACGTTCGGATAAACGATGTTGTGCTTGGTCTTCACGGATAATCCAATTATGTAAACATGGCAAAATTAACAATCGCCATGATGGTCTCTCGGCTCCCTCCATATCATGGGTATAGCGAACGGCATCGACTTTTTCCTTTGGTTCAACCGGTCACGTAATCCCACGTGCCCACACCTTATCTTGGTCACCTAGTGGACAGCCGAAGTATAACCGTAAGTTTTCCGAAGATCCATCGTGATTGTACGCCGTTGTGATTTAGTCGCGAACGAGCCGCACACGTAACAGAAATTGTCAGGGTGATTTTTACACTTTCGAGGCATGATGATCGATGAGTGGGTTGGTGTAAATCACTTAAAAAATAAAATGTATAAGTGCGCGACACAAAACAAAACACACAACTAGACATGTGATTGTTACGCCAAAGAATAAAATGGTGTACATGTGCAACGCTTGCAAATTTGAGGCCAGCAACTGCTCTCACCTAAAATACCACAAGACAACCTGCACAAAGCCTAAGTTGAAACGACAAAATGCCATACATGAGGGTACAGAAACGGTAAAGCAAAAACCTTCACCTATATATATGTAGTATTATACCGAGTGTCCCCAAAAAATGCTTACACATGTGTCGTGAATACGTTTTATTATTTATTATACTTCATTACTTACTCTACTTTCTGCTCTCTATTGCATTTCTCTTTACACTCTCTTTACTCGTTTCCACAATACTTTATAACGCGTGGTAGGTTGCCGAGCTAGCAGAAAACCGTTAGCCTAATGCAAGGGGGAAGGGGGTTCATTAACACTCTTTTTAACGCTTGTTAACACTTTATTTAAATCCGAAAATGGTTTAGTTAAAAGGGGGACGCGAGTGGAAGATTCAATTATAATAATTTTACGTCGGAGAGAGGCACAAAACAATCAATTTAATTTTAGGTTCCATGGCCACACCTTACCCTACGGCCCTGCCCGAATGACTGACTCTTTTTAGGGGTAGTCCGCTCTCTGGGCCTCTGTTCAGGATTGCCAACTCTTCCAATTTTAAACAATTACAATCTAACAAACATACTTTATCGTAATTTCACAATTATTAGTAAACAATTTATATTAAACATTATAATCTTAATTAAACAAAAATTAATATTCTTAACTAGGCATTACTACATTCGCATCACCCCCTTGAAAATAAGTTTGACACTAGGAAAACTTAATGTAAAAATTTAATTAATTCCACAACGTTCTTTTGCAAAAATTTTTTTTTTCTGTAACAAAGTCAAGTTAGAGATAGACAAGAAATAATTAGAACGACAATTCCACACATCATATATTTTGTATCATATTATAAAAATCGAAAACAAACTATAATTTTCACAACATTTGCATAAATTAATATCTCACACTAATAATCAAATTTATAACCTGTAATGAATCTATAACGTGCAAAAAAAATATAAATAACGGACAATTTTCTTAACTTTGGTTACACAAATTTCAAGTTCACAATCTATTCCAGCGATTCCTCAAAGATCGCTTTACATTTGAAACAATTATTTGTATAGTTATACAGTTACTATCAGGGCAACCTAGAAAAAATAAGAAACAGTTTATATAAAATACTGACCAAGAGCGCACATACTATTTCACGAAAAACACAACAGATATGGTCAATAATCGCACCCTTTTACTTAATTTCATTACATAATAATCAGTACATTACTTTGCTGGACGTTGTTTAGATCACAATCCGCACGCTGACAACGGACTTCTTCAATTTTCAATCGCAGCTCTCCTGCTCACTTCGCTAGAATGCAAGGGAAATGGCGAAAAAAAAAACAAAAAAACGAGACGTCCAATTCTAAAAGGATCAGGGGGGGGGGGGGAGATATACTGAAAGCGGGACCACGCGCCGGAATTGGACGGAATTTGCAATTCTAGAAGTCGATGAAGAAACTCGCCTTGTCTCATCTCCACTTTTGTCAGTGAACGCTGCTCTTCCTACGTCCAGCTGAAAGACTCTTCCACTGGCAACAATCAAACGATCACTCCGCCGTAGGCCGTTTCCCAACGAACCTACTGTATGTCTGTATGGACAGTACAGTTTTAGACACCCGTTCAAGCTCTCGTGGCTTGCCTACCGCGTGCTAAAACATATTTAGCGAAGCATTCGAGCAGCGTCACCAGCTACTGCCCGAAAAATACCAGTAGACCATCTTCGATCGAAACTTTCGTGTGCCAAGACCCTGCACATTTCAGTTTCTCTTCTCTACTCTTCCGAAGCCGTCCTACGCCAAGTCCATACGCATTTCGGCTTTCGAAATTTTGAACAAAATGTTTATTATTACTGCTTATCATTTCATATTTAATTTACCGAATTTTCTCGACAGTTCACTTCGAAACAATAACTACAAATTTGCTCTGGCCAAATTCACGGAAAAAAAAATGACAAATCTCAAAATTTTGCAAAAATTTAATCACGTCTAGCTACCAATAAGGTCACTTATGGCAGTTACATCGGAGAAGATAAAAAAAAGTCATAAAACTTACGACACAAAATTGTACAGTATAAATATAAAAGCGCCCATACATAGTAACATAGTAACTGTTAGTATAATTTAAGAAATATTATTGTTCAAACTACCGTCAGAAATCACATCGATACTTTCAAATACAAAAGACAAAAATGAACCCCAGAAACTTCATGTCATCACTTCTCTGACAATCATGAACCCTCTTGCCCTTTGGGGGGGAGCACACTAAGACGCCACAAAACCGTTACTGGCTATCTAGAAAGCTCCATTTCCGAGTGAACACTCGAGCCAATGTTTTAAATGCATTAGTACACCCAACTGAAGGTTTAAACAATAAGAATTTTCCAAAACAGTTATTAAAAAGTAAAAAAAATGTAATTACTACTACGAAAATTATTTTAATACAGTAATTTCAACTTGAAACGCCAAATTTCATATGAATCAAACTCGCAATTCACAAATTACATCTGAGAGACAACTCTCTCCTTCAACAGAAAACCCAGAATGGTTTGCAAATCACAAAAATTCCAGTAATTTATCGTTTCCAAGTGAAACTACAAATTTATATCGTTATTTTAAATAAGAACAGACAATATGAACTCACCAATACACGCAACCTACTATGTAAACAAAAAAACAAAACAATCATTGTATAGTAAGTGTGTTCGCTTTGTGTTGTAACCGAGCCTCTCTAAAAATATTCCTAACCGAATGAACTGCAGTACATCAAGACAATTTTGTAATCTTTTCCATGCAAACGCGCGAACTCCAAAAGACGGGCATTTTTCATTTTTAATATCCAAATTAAAATATCAAATCAAAACATCCTGTTTGCAATACAATCTAAATTCCAAATAAAAATTTAACCATTTTCATTGAACTGGAAGAAAGAAATAAAAATCGGCCTACCTATAAAAATAAAATTGAATAAATTTATAAAACGTAAAGAAACAATATATGAAAAGAATTTTCTACACCAATTTCTGTAATTAAAAAAAAATAATAATATCCAGATTTCGTAAAATATGTGTACCGTAACTCACATAGGCCCCCAAAATAAAAATAAAATTTACTGCCGCACTTGTAGAATTTAATGCATAACATTTGTGCTTATTAAATAAAAATCCTGTGATTGTTAAACCAATTAAAATTTTGTTAAATAACTAAGGATTTAATACTCAATAGACATATACCGTAGTGATGGTCAATATCCGAACAATATTTAACGATAGGCCTACAAGAAATCTTTCTTTAGTACAATACAATAGCCATTTTACAAAATATCAGTCGGAATTGTTGTGAAAATGACCGAAAGGAACGGAAAAAAATAGATAAATCAGCCTACCTACCAAATTTTATGAGTATATAAATATATATAATATATATATATAACTAATATATACATATAAGTTAATATGTAAGTATATAATTAATGAGTATATAAAAAAATCCAAAAAAACAAATGAATTTATCGAAAATTTCACGACACAATTTCTCTATTTCAGTTAAACCAATTTAGCTTATTTTGAAGTCTAACACAATCCTATACGGCCAGCCTATAATCTGACAACTTCCGAATTAGACCCAGTATGAATTATTATGTTTAAGATTATTTTTCGACTGTCCCTTAAAATGTAACTTAATCCTATTTAGCGCGAAGCGAAGTAAAAAGCCCGTAAACCTACATAAACAATAAAATAAGCCTATCATTATATACACCCAATCGAAAAATAATCTTCAAAAATCTACTAATGAATCCCGGAAACTTTTATCGCATGTTCATGAAATGTCTTACAATGCTATATATGTATATATACCTAGAAATGCGGTACAAATTTTCGCTCAAACATTTTTAAAGGACCGTATAAAATGCGTATCACACTGTATTTAAACTAACATAATTCACTTTCGTACAAATTCAGTGTAAAATTTTTTATATTATTCTTTATTATTATATTATTATCACAATTATTACTAATTCCAAAAGTTTAAACACAAAAAAAAAGACAAACGTACGTAGGTTTGAGGACAGGAGAAAAAGTGAGCGAAATAAAGTGAAAAGATGAGTCATCGGCAGGAACGAACAATTTGAAATATCTCTCTCCGACGGGCCGAACGAAAACTAACGAAATAGGAAACAAACGACTCTGAAATTTAATGTCAGACTCAAATGCTTTGACTCCAACGGAAAACCGACTCCGCAACGATTAAAAGAAGTTCTGAGTCTCTAGACTACATCTCAAACAACAAATTTTGACGCGCGAAAATTTTTGAAACGACGCGACTCAGAATAATTTGGAAAATAATGGGCGCCATTTTGCATTTACATTTACAATGAATTTTTGCTTAATTTGATAAATATTCTAAAACGGGTAGCGAAACAGAATATCTACTAATTTTCTTTGGTGCTACTATAGCGTGATTCCTACCTCGATTCGGCGGTCTACCTTTTAATTATAGCTTCTTACCTTGTTTACTAATTGCTTGTTTACATTCCAATGTCCATCGCCCTTGACGATTGGTTAGGTTTAGTCATGATATTTTCGTTAGTTTTAACGAAAATATCGTGACTAAACCTAACCAATTGTAGGTAGACCACATACTATAGTAGCACCGAAACTATTTTTTAAATAAATAAAATTGAATAATAAATAGAATTTTATATTTATTATATTTTCATTTATACCTTGGATAGGAATCACACTACAGTACTGTAGTTTCGAACCAAAACGGGTAGGAATCACCCTATAGTATCGAAGTCACCGGTAAGAATCACGCTATAGTAGCACCTTTTCTTTATACGGAGAACGTGAAAACGATCGTGATTAGTCGAAAGAACACACGCACAAATTTTGAATTCCTATTTATCAGACACGAAAAAATATTGTATAAGCCTATTTTAAGAACGGAGTGCATGGGTTCGTATTATTAAATTGATAATTTAATAAGGTTAGCTGCCACCAAAAATGTCGTGGATATGTTTTATTGTTTATTATACTTCATTATTTACTCTACTTTCTGCTCTCTATTGCATTTCTCTTTACACTCTCTTTACTCGTTTCCACAATAGTTTATATCACGTGGTAGGTAGCCGAGCTAGCAGAAAACCGTTAGCCTAATGCAAGGTGGAAGGGGGTTCATTAACACTCTTTTTAACGCTGGTTAACACTTTATTTAAATCCGAAAATGGTTTAGTTAAACGGGGGACGCGAGTGGAAGATTCAATTATAATAATTTTACGTCGGAGAGAGGCACAAAACAATCAATTTAATGTTAAGTTCTATGGCCACACCTTACCCTACGGCCCTGCCCGAATGACTGACTTTTTTGGGGGGTAGTCCGCTCTCTGGGCCTCTGTTCAGGATTGCCAACTCTTCCAATTTTAAACAATTACAATCTAACAAACATACTTTATCGTAATTTCACAATTATTAGTAAACAATTTATATTAAACATTATAAACTTAATTAAACAAAAATTAATATTCTTAACTAGGCATTACTACACATCATATTAACATATATATCAATAAGCAAAATAGGCGGAGAGTAAATAGATAGCAAATAGGCTTCTTTAATGTTTAAATGTTCGAAATATCAGCCAGCATCGTCAATACCTTCATGGTTGTGCTGCTTACCTTAATGTTTTAAATGTTCAAAATGTCCGCCACAAGCATCAATACATTCTTGACAACGGCGCGCAACAGATCGGCATACTGTTCGGATTGTTCGGAGTGGAATGTTGCCACAGGCTATTTCAATTTCGTGTCTCAAGGTCTGTAGTGTCCTTGGTTTTTCAGCATACACAGTGTTCTTCAGGATGCTTCACAAGTAAAAGTCTAAGGGTGTTAAGTCAGGAGATCGTGGTGGATACTCCGTACATCCCCTACGTCCTATCCATCTTCTAGGAAAACAAACATTGAGAACATTTCTAACGTCATTGTGGTAATGTGGTGGCGCCCCATCCTGTTGAAAGTAACACTCTTCTTCCAAAAAAAGAGCTCTGATTGAAGGTGCAATGTTGTCTTGCAGCATTGATAAGTAAGCAGCACCTGTGACAGTGTCTTCAAAGAAAAATGGCCCTATCAGTCCTCTTGAAAACATACCACACCACATTGACACTCCTGGTTGATTAAGTGCTCGTTCTTCTGTTACGTTTGGATTTTCGGTGGCCCAGTACACACAGTTGTGTCGATTGATGGTACCATTAAGTTTAAAAGTGGCCAGAGCTGGGCAATAAATACATTGAATGTATTTAAACACTAAATACTAAATACATGGGAGAAATGTATTTAAATACTAAATACTAAATACATGGGAGAAATGTATTTAAATACTAAATACTAAATACATTTTACGAATGTATTTAGATACTAAATACAAAATACATCAATTGTATTTAAATACATTTGTAAATACATTTTAAATACATACAAATTTTAACATATGCATTCACTAATTCATGTTTTGATAAATTTCTACTTTAGGGGACACGGTGAATTTCGAAATAAATACACCACTCGATAGATCAGACGATTTTAAAAGCTTTTTCATCAATGAATTTTCCATCGCAAATTGGATTGATTGCAATGAGTTAGTTACACAGGCCCACTTAAGGCAGAGCCGTTTTGTACGATTATTCGGTCAATTTCAAGATATTTTTTGAAGTCTAAAAAAACACTTACCTTCAGATGAGTGTACAGATTCGTTGTAGCATTGCTTGCAGCAGAGACTTCGTGTTTACACAGCAAGCAGGTGCACTTTACCTTATTACCGTCTTTAGATTTAATTTTAAAGTATTTTCCATCAAACAGAGGGTGCACTAAATTGTTATCTGCAGATATATCACTGTTTGATTCACCGGATTTGCTTGTTGAAGCCATGACACGCACACGATAAAGAAATCAACCGCTTTCGACTAAGAGTGGCACACAACTGATTGAACTGACACGTTGAAACATGAACCATGCCGTACTACACTGTCGACGCGTCGTACTGTGCTAGTACAGAACGTGTATTAAACCATTAAAAGTATTTACATTTTTATATTTTGAGTATTTAAATACTCATTAAAGTATTTAAATACTATATTTAAATACATGAAAAACAATGTATTTATAAATACAGTTCTAAATACACAAATGTATTTAAATACGTATTTAAATACTGCCCAGCTCTGAAAGTGGCTTCATCGGACCAAACAATGAAATCAGGAAAAGATTGTTTTTCATCACACATGTGCAGAAACCACTCACAAAATTCTTTTCGACGATCTGGATCGTCCTCATTCATTGCATGGAGCAGTCTAGGTATATACGGTTTCCACTTTTCACGTCGCAAAATGCGATGAACGTTGGATTTAGAAACACCAGTCTCACGAGAACATTGCCTTGTAGACTTATTTGGAGAGTTTGTGAAGGCCTGTAACACGGTCTCAACACTTTCATTGTCAGTTGAAGTGCGACGCCTTCCAGATCGGCCTTTGATGAAGTTTTGCACTGTTCCGTCAGTTTCAAACTTATCACGTAATCTTGTAATTGTTACCCGTGATGGTGGTAATGTTCCAAACTCATTTCTCCAATGTCTCTGTACCTCAGCCACATTCTCCGTCTTCCAGTAGTGCTTTAGAATCCACTTACGTTGCTCAAACGATAACTGGAATGCCGCCATTTCCTGTAACAAGGGATACTACTGTTATTTAAGTACAATACACCATTACTATATGTACAACTATACTACTATTACTAAGTACTATAAAAATACTAATACATCAGCGCATATTACTATCGTCTAAAGTGTGCATGTTGATATACTGTGTATATACAGTATATATATATATATGTTAATATGATGTGTAAACATTTTATTGGGACACCCGGTATATTATATTATATATAGTTATATGCATATTATATATAGAATTATATTATATATACGTATATATTATATTTATTATATATATTATGATCGGTCTCATCTCGAAAACTAGACGTGCTAGAGGAAAACCGAAAACAGATTTGGAATCAGCGTTCCAACATCTATCTAGCCCATCCATAATTATATATGATGAACAATATTTGTTGGCCAGTGTTATTCCCAACATTGACTCTTTCGTATGAGAGAGATCTCCTTCCTCACGGGTCTTCAGAAGTAAAAGCTATTATGCCTTAAATTGCTTCGATGGTTTTTTGGTTAAGATGATTTGCATAGTTGACAATTAGGAACTGTTTTACAAAATAGTTTATGAATATGCGAGTAGATATTGAGCTTGTGGAGGTCATTAAGCCTAAGAAATTTTAGGGATTTGAACCTATACTGTAGATTTTGTGTGTTCTAGGTTGGTTTTGGTACCTGATACGATTTTGAAAATTTTATTATGCAATACATTTAAATGATAAATAATATAATTAGTTATATTTCCCCAAACTGCTACGTTATATAGGATGTGAGGGTGTGATTTAACAGTATATACGCGCCTCAGTGGTGTAGTGGTTAGCGTCGCTGACTAAGAATCCATCGGACCCGGGATCGAGACCTGGTGACACCAGGCGGAGCGCAGCAAAACCCAGCTCTTCATCCTTCCACACAATAAAAAAATTTGGTTGGTAGATAAATGGGTACCCCGGGTAGCTTAGTGGTTAAGACGCTGGGCTGCTGCTGCTAGTGGGGCGTGGTTCGGATTCCACGTTAAACTGTAGGTCTAAGGTGGAGTGACAAACTTGACCTTCGTCAGAATAAACAATTCGGGCGGAAGCAAAACCAAGGCTAACCAAGGTTATATTTGTGAATATAGTATCTTAAATTGTACAATATATAATAAATGAATTTCAACAGTTTATTCGTTTTATTTGTGTTTGATCTCATCTTTCTTCATATACACTTTTTATCGAAAATTATCTAAATTTATCTCTCATATACGCTCTTAATTATTGTATTATCTCGATGTACATATAAATTGTATTACATTTTTTTATTTGTTATAACCATATGTAAGGTCTCTGATAGAATAAATAAATAAATAAAGTGTGTGTGTGTGTGTATATATATATATATATATATATTATATTAATTTCCCATTCATAAAATACAAAAAGGTGGGTAGAAATATATTTATACAGCAAGATAAGGGGGGCACAAGAGAGAACCAGGAGCAAGCAAGAATGGTGATGGCTCTCACAAACGAGTTTATGTTGACACCGGAGACAACAGAAAATACCAAGAAAAATAACTGTTTAGATCTGGTATTCACAAATAACACGAACTTGATTGCGGATATAAAAATAACTCCAACTATTATCTCAGACCACAATATAATCGAGTTATCAACAAATATTGAGATAACTTTAAAAGACAATACACATACCGAAGGAAGAAGCAAATTTGGGGCTTTTAACTTAAACTCCAAGACCATAAATTGGGAAGAAATCAGATCACACATGGCCCAAATAGAGTGGAGAACAGTTTTAGAGAATAAAACAACTGAGGAAATGCTAACAACCTTGGAAGAAAAGACGCTGAGAATTTTGGAAAAATATGCTCCGAAAGCACAGCCAAAAGGAAAGAGGAACTGGCTAGAGAGGCAAAAGAGAAGAATATTTCGCAAAAGAAAGAGAGTAGCGACGAAGTTAGCTAATTGCGGAGACAACAATGCCAGGAAGGAAATACAAGAAAAACTGGAGAGAATCGATTGGGAAATACAAACTCTGATAGAGGGCCATACAGACAGGGAAGAGGAAAAGGCGGTAGAAGTAATAAAGGAAAATCCAAAATACTTCTACAGCTATGCGAAAAGGAAAACAAAAACGCGCGCTACTATCGGGCCCTTAAGGAAAGGGAATAATGAACTAACAGACGATCTAAAAGAAATATCTGAAACATTGAGAGCCCAGTATGAATCGGTCTTCAGTACCCCAAAAAGTGACAATGCAATACCTGACATAGATGCATTCTTCAAAGAGAAATTGCAAGGAGAATGTATAACAGACTTTGATTTTAACCCCAGAAGATGTAGCGAGAGCTATAGGACAAATGAAATCACATTCAGCTGCAGGTCCGGACAAATGGAATGCACTATTAATTAAAAACTGTAAAAATTAAATAGCTACACCCTTTTACTGGATATGGAGAAGATCCCGAGACACTGGGGAAATACCGAGCATCTTCAAAAGAGCAAACATCGTCCCTATATATAAAGGAGGAGATAGATCTCAAGCAAAGAACTATAGACCAGTGTCCTTGACGTCCCACCTCACCAAAATTTTTGAAAGAATAGTCAGAGAGAAAATCTGTGACTTCTTGGAGACATTAGAAAGACTCAACGAAAATGAACACGGATTCCGATCAGGAAGATCATGCTTATCACAACTTGTAGAGCATTATAACAATATCCTAGATGCACTTGATCGCATTGAAAACTATGATGTCATATACACGTATTTTGCTAAAGCTTTCGACAAATGCGATCATGGTATAATAGCATATAAAATGAAACATATGGGAATAACAGGCAAAGTGGGCAAATGGATCTACAACTTCCTCAGAAATCGACTACAGGTGGTCAAAATTCAAGTTATATCATCATCAGAATCAGAAGTACGCAGCTCATTACCACAAGGTACAGTGCTGGCCCCACTCCTGTTCATTATCATGCTAACAGACATAGACAGTGGAGTAAACAGCAACAGTATAGTAACATCATTTGCGGACGATACAAAGGTCAGCAGAAAAATCAGTGATGCAAACGAAGTATAGGCCTTGCAGAGAAACACAAACAAAATATACAAATGGTCAGAAGACAACAATATGACATTTAACACCAAGAAATTTCAGCTCTTGAGATATGGTAGAAATGAGGAGCTTAAAAAGACTGCATATTATGCTCCAGATAGCAAGAAATTCAGAGAAGCACGAAAGCGGTCGACTTGGGGGTAATAATGACCGATGATGCCAAATTCGAGACACAAAATCAGATAGCAATAAGCACAGCAAAAAGAGTCGCGGGACAGGTACTAAGAACGTTCAAAAGGAGGGACAAGACAGTAATGATTCCCCTGCCTGCTGAGAACACTGATCATACCAAAACTTGAATACTGCTAAATTTTGACGTCCCCATATAAAAAGGAAGAAATTAATAAACTAGAAGAAACGGAGGAACATTTCACAGCCAAGATTGATGGCTGCAAGGAACTAAATTACTGGGAAAGATTAAGCAAACTAAATCTGTACTCCCTGGAAAGAAGAAGAGAGAGGTATACTATAATCTACATATGGAAAATTATCGAAAAACTGGTACCAAACCTCAAACAAAAACAAAACCCAATTACCATCCAGACAACGCTGGAAAATAGGAAAGGCAGAATGTGTAGTGTTCCCAAATTAAGGGCCCGAAACGGGGCCTCCTCAACTCTGAAGGAAAATAGCTTGGTTGTCAGGGGGCCAAGAATTTTCAACCAGCTTCCAAAGGACCTCAGAATCATTACAGGGGTCAAAGTTGAAGTCTTCAAGAGAAGACTAGATGCCTAGCTCAGGACCATACCAGATGAACCGGATGTACCTGGCTATGTACGATGGAGAGCGCAAGATAGCAACTCGCTCCTCCACAAAGCGAAGATTAGAGGCGGGGCCACCAGCTTGACCTTCGTGTGAAGAAAGACCGACGCACGGAACCCAAACAAGGTTAACAAGGTATATATATATATATATATATATATATATGTATGTATGTATATTTATACAGTATATATATGTGTGTGTGTGTGTGTGTGTGTGTAAAAATGAACAACGAATAATTCCTATACTCATATATTCTTATATACATTCATATGATTCTTATATTCATTCATATAATTCTTACGTTCATTCGTATACTTCATATATTTATATAATCCTTATATTCTTATTCATATATTCATTTTGACATATCAAGTCCAAAATCGTATAACGCTGACACGAGTTTGGATACACTTTTGATTTGCTTTCTATTTTATAATTAGTTAATTATTTCTTTTTAAACAACTTAATAATTTTCGTAGACTTAGCTTAATAATGTAATCTTGTTCATTTCCTGTATACATTCTCTCTTCGTTGTAAAAGATGAAGTCATGTCGTGCTTAACGTTTAATTTTTAATCTTAAGCCTTTAATTTTCGCCCATGTACATGTTTGTTTGTAATTCGTGATGGGAAGGCATATTTCAATTTCCATTTTTAGTTAACTCGGCAGATCATGATAACATCAGATCTGTCAATATGCGGTTTGAAATAAAAATATGGCTTTCTCTTGCTTAGCAGTCTAGGCACTGCTACAGCAAAAATATTTGTTATGTCTTTAAATGTTTTGCAACGTAAATCAGCCTATTGAGAATAAAAAACAAAAACAGATCAGCATTAAATAATAATCATGTCAATAAATATTCAGTATAAAACACCATAAAATTTCTCCAATGTTTTATTCTGAATCTTACTGAGCTGACTTAGAGGCTGAGCATTACCAGTAACATTTTAGCAGTAAAATATAGTAAGAAATATCTTTGTCTTCTCCTTCAGAGAACCCTTTCTTAAATAGAGGAAAATAATTTCCCGATACGTTATAAGAAGAATCGGGGAACCTTAAGAGAATTTAGTAGGCCTCACAGAATCCTCCGATCCAGTACAAGAAGAAATCGGAGAGTAGTATAAGAGAAACTGCTGCGATTTCCTATACGGTACCAGAGTAACAAATCCGTTGCTGCCACCTAACCAGAAGCCCGTCATTGAACCGCCCAAGGCCATAGACGGAGGGGTTATATATATATATATATATGATGAATAAAACCACGAAGGAAAGGAAACACAAAATGGTGCTCAAGCGCTTTCGTCTAATGACATCCTCAGGAACACTGAAGTATATAAAAAGGTTAAGCCTATATATAGGTTACAGAAAGAACCTATATTGTTTAGCCCTACCAATAATTCAGGCATTATCTATAAAATTGGTTGTAAACAATGTGATTCCTTTTACATAGGTCAGACGGGAAAGGATTTGCACACACGTATAAAACAGCATCAATATTCCGTTAGAACAGGACAGTTGTCCAGTGCCCTTTTTGTCCATTTGTCAGAGTTAGCCCACTGTATTGATTGGAATAATGCTTCAGTTTTATTCCATTCAAGCAACATTGTTAATAGAAATATTCTTGAGTCTGCCATTATCCAACTTTCAAATAACTTCAACATAAGCAAAGGTCTTTTTCAACTCGATCCTGTTATGTTGAATTCCTTTAAAGCAGACTTAGATAAGAAGTGTAAAACATTAAATCTTTGGTAAACTTGTCTTCTACTTTATTAACTTTTAATTTGCATTTTATTTTTTTTATATATATCGAAACCTGACCATAGGCAGAAATGTGTTAAAACCCGGACAGAGTTCTAGTATAAATTTGTATTTTTATAATCCATTTGATCTTGTGTTAAAAATCGATTAACTTTTAATTTGCATTTTTTTTTTTTTTTTTTTTTTTTTTTATATATATATCGAAACCTGACCATAGGCAGCATTGTGTTAAAACCCGGCAGAGTCCCAGTATAAATTTGTATCTTTATAATCCATTTGATCTTGTGCTAAAAATCGATATTTTTCCTTACAATCTGTACGCCTCATTGGTAATCCTTTAAGGTTTTAATTTTTAATTTTTTATTATTTTTACTTCTCTGTTTATTGTATATATATGTATGTATGTATGTATGTATGTATTTGTATATATAGATATGTATGTATATGTATATATATATATATATATGTGTGTGTGTGTGTGTATGTATGTTATTTATTTTTCTTTTTTTCTTTCTGTAACCTATATATAGGCTTAACCTTTTTATATACTTCAGTGTTCCTGAGGATGTCATTAGACGAAAGCGCTTGAGCACCATTTTGTGTTTCCTTTCCTTCGTGGTTTTATTCATCATAAATATTTTTCACGTGTTACCTTCGTGAAATAATTTTCATATATATATATATATATATATATATATATATATATAAAATATGAGATTCGGGTACAACCAAATGTATACTTATTTACTTTTGAAATTCGTGTGAAGTTAATCTCCTTCTCAGCGTCTAATATATCTACATCCATATTATGCATCTCTTATGGCTGAAAGTAAGGCTATTAGATCTAATTTTTATTCTTCCATAATGCCTCCATTAATCATTTTTGGCTGTCTCCAGGGAGACGTTGGTGTATTTTTAACGCCGGAGAAATTTCTCAAAACTAATGGGAAATCCATTCGGTTCACAGTGCATTTATTTCTGCTGAGAAGCAGCTTTATTTATATAATAATAGTTCATGTACAGTTCCTGAAAAAAGTTCAAGAGACGAAATTTATAAAAAGTATAAAAACTGGTAATATTCTTTTTACCTGTAAATATTTTATTCTCTTTGGTGACTAATAAATTTCAGAAACAAATCCGTCATTATTGATTAATATTTTTTGACTTACGCAAATCCATTAAAATTAATTCATAATCTTCATTTACTTTGTATCATTATATATTATTTTTACCAATTATGAAAACTTATATGGTGTCTTAAATGAAAGGTTCCGAACACCAATTCTCGTGGCTTTTAAATTACAAATGTATATTTATTTATTTTACTTATTTATTTATTTATTTATTTACAAATATATAAAGTTTTTATAGATGAGTATAATTTCACTATTAAATACAGATGCTGTATGCAGTCGCAAACTGCCTTTAGCAAGCATGCACGATTGATTTACAGGCCCAAATCTACTAATTAGATATAATTATTATTATCATTATTATTATAATTATATGTATAATAATAATAATATATATGATTACAAGATCTTTATAATAGATTTTTATAATAGTCTTAAAAGATTAAAGGAACTTACAGATAAGGACAAATACTTTTATTAGACGCTTAGTACAAAGAATAATGAAATGTGAGTGTGGTGAAAAGTGATAGGAGAATATTTAAAAGAAGGATAATGAGAATTTTAGCAAGAAGAAAGAAAGGAATACTTCAGTAACTTTGGTATTTGTTAAGTTTTAATCGCTTTATAAAAGATGAGAGCATTGATTGTTTTTAATTTGTTCGGTAGATTGTTCCATAATTCTACCACTAGATAAGTGTAAGAATTTCTACTACGCGGCCTTATCGTGACGGCAGAAAAGAAAAACGAGTTTCAATTTACTTATATAAATCCATTCCGTGTACACAAATCACTGATTTTACATTAATGTCCGACTCTCTTGAAACACGCGCCGTAAACAGAACCCTGAAAAATACTAATTTACTGTAAATATAATTGGTATCTACCGCGCCCCAAATGGAGGGTTTATCAATTTCCTGGAGAATATTGACTTTATTTCAAATTATAATAATATAAAACAGCATAAACCAATCTTCCTTAGCGACTTCAATTCTGATCTCTTAAAATGTAATAATAATAAAATTAATAATAATAATAAACTTTACTAAGAAAGAACACATTACATAACATATACATTACATCCATATAGGTTTACACAATGTTGTCATCAACGTTTTTTAATTTTTTTTTTAGTGCCAAGTAGTTTAATTACAGTATTCTATTCTGAATATGCCGTTAGGAAGCATGACGACAGCTTTTCAGGCAAAAATCTTTGAGATTCGTTTTTATTTTTACATAGGAAAATGTCAAATATAAATAGAATTTGTGGAAAATAAAATAAATTTGTATTTAGTTAAACTCTGTCATTATAAATGAAAATTTAAATAATCTTCGAAATAATAGAAAAGGAAATGATAAACAATACGATATGATAATAGAAATAATAATAGAAATAATAGAAAAGAAAAAAACAGAACATGTTGAAATACCGATAATAATTAATTTCTAATATTACAAATTAAAAATAATGATATAATCTTTAAGTTACAAAAATACAGATAGATGAGGCATATTATAACTATGGCGTAATATAATGGAAACTTTTAACATATAATTTATATAGCTTGTGGTTGCACCCAATTTAAGATTGTGAATTTTGCATATATAACACTATGTAACAAAATTTTGGAAAATGTGTGTTTATCTTATTTTTTTCGTGTTTCTTTATGTTTTTGGGTGCGTTGAATTAAAAAATCGTATTAGTTTTCTCGTGAAAACTCTAGTTTCTTCTGAAAACCATAATCTATTTTTGGTACCTAGTGGCTTATCAGAGCAAAATCACAATGAAGAAAAGGAAGGGAAAATAAATATATTTCATATTTAAAGGTATATAATGTATATATAATGTACATAATGTATATATAATGTGTATATAATGTATATATAATGCACCCAAATATAATATGCACACAAATATGCTCACAAATCTAAACGGATAATGTTTAAAAATGTACATTTGAGCGACTTTTTCTCTTGTAGTCCCGTGGATTATCTCGTATTAAACACCAGATATAGTCGCCCATCATAGCTTCATCCCATTTTCCCTGATATCTCCTCTCCATGGTTTGGATATCTTGGTGAAAACGTTCACCATGTTCTTCACTTACGTCACCCAAATTTGGTCTGAAGAATTCTAAATGCGAGTCCAGATAGTGTAACTTCAGGGACATTCTACAACCTAACCTTTGAAAGTGTTTGAGTAGATTTTCTACTGGCTCTTTGTAGTTGTCGTCCTTCTTGTTACCTAAAAATCCATGGACTACAAGCCGAAATGACTGCCAAGCATTTTTTTCAAGAGCTGTCATTTTTTCTTCTAACTTTAGATGCTAACATGCGTCTGACTTGAGGTCCAACAAATAAGCATCCCTTGATTTTAGCTTCAGAAAGTTTGGGAAACATTGAACGTATATGATAAAGAGCATCACTTTCAGCATCCAAAGCTTTGCTGACTTGCTTAATAAGACCAAGCTTGATATGCAGCAGGGGTAACAAAATTTTGTCTGTTGGAACAAGGGCTTCGTTAAGAACATTGTGTTTGCATGGATTAAGTTCATATCTCACGGGCCATTCCTTTCTAACAAAGTGCTCACCATCTGCTATGCTGTCCCAAAGGCAGAGGAAACACGAATATTTAGTGTAACCGCCCTGTAGTCCAAGCAGGAATTCTAGCATTTTGAAGTCTCCACATAGAGTACATCCCGTCTATATTCACTATAGTTTATTTTGTCTAGCAACTGCTTTACATTTTCATATTCTTCCTTCAATTCAACCGAATGAGCCACAGGAATAGATGGAAACATGTTTCCATTATTTAGTAGGACGCCTTTTAAACTTCTACTTGAACTGTTAATAAACAAACGCCAATCAGCAGGGCTGCATTCAATTCCTATCTCAGCAAAAAGGCTATTCACATCACAATAGTAGCAAAGAGAGCTCGATGCAAAACAGGAGTAGAAAGAAGCGTATCACAAATGCCTATTCCTGGAGAAAGAGATCTTGACACTTGGGTCCAAAAGATTCCACTCTTTAAGGCGGGACGTCGTAATTTCTGCATTGGTTTTTGTAAGGTTCATATCTCTGACTAGGTCGTCTATTTCTTTCTGGTTGGGGAAATGGGGGTGACGTATTGGAGCTTGCCTCGAAGTCAGCATCTTCATCGGAGGATATTAAAGGCGTTTCTTCTATTTCCTCCATGGTGGGTGGGCATGGAACGGGTGGCCTGGGGCAATAGAAGATGAGATATTTGGATATAGGACATTTTTTCGACCTTTACCTCTCTTGTAGAGTGAAATGTCTACCATGTAGAAGTAGCAATCATCGTGGTGATTGGTTTGCTCCTTCTAAATGCGAGGAATAGCAAATGAAATGGCATGCATTTTCTAGTACCTCTCAGCTAGGGGCAAGGACAATTCGACGTGGCCGACTCGATGCGACCCAACTCGATGTGGCCGACTCGATGTCAGGACAACTCGATGTCAAGCCAAGTCGATGCCAGACCAAGTCGATTTCATTTTCTTTATATATTTAATGTAGGTTAACTGAATGCCCCGTTAGGTCAACTGTACGCCCTTGACGATTTGTTAGGTTAAGTTGTGATATTTTCGTTAAAACTAACGAAAATATCCCTTAGGGATATCACATCGAGTTGTCCTGACATCGAGTCGGCCACATCGAGTTGGGTCGCATCGAGTCGGCCACATCGAATCGTACCCAACCCCTCAGCTATCCTTCTAATGTGGAACGGCAGCTTCCACAGCAAAAGTGAGGTGGCCATGATTTATCTTGATCGCCCATGGGTATGTCAAACTAAACGTGATATGCTGTACAAAACTTCGTTCCTATGTCAGTTTTGTTCTTTACTTGCTTTGGATTGATGTAATAGCCGCAAACATAACAAAATGAATCTGCAGAGTGTCTGCAGGGCCTACTGGTAGCCAACACCTTATAATTCTAATTCAAATATCTGAAAAATACAAAAAACATTTTATAAACAGAAATAAGAAACCAAATGTGTACACATATTTAATAATGGGCCTTACCCAATAAAAACATCACTAATAAACCCGTTTTGGGGACGTTTTGAATTTTGCACTTGAAATTACTTTTGCTATCTCAGAAAAATACCTTAAAAATGACGAAAAAGTAAAATTTCTAAATGTGACCATATCATAAAAACTATAGTTTTCCGAGCAAAACCGATGCCAAATCTGTAATCAGCGTGGCCGAAACATAGAAAAGATAAAAAAAATCAACATAAACAAAACATCGTTGCATAGTGTAATAGGTGATTTTCTTTGTTTATTTAATAATATAATTTCGTAATATTTAAAAGTTGTAATACACAGGGTGATGCATAAATGTGTTTCATAAATCGCTGGGTGTATTCTTGAGACAAAAGTAAAGAAAAAAAGACCATATAAACATAGGTGGAAAAACCCGTAGGTTTCGAGCTATAGTACGTGACAGAAAAATTAAATCATATATGTTTATTACATAAAACCCAGCGTTCATGCCTTTTCTTTTTTCACTCATGCGCATCTTATTTTGACATGAACTGATAAACTGACTCATCCGAAGTTTCAAATAGTCTATCCTTTGTAGGTCTTTGTACTACCGGGTGTGTATAAAGTAACGCGAATGAAGAGACAAATCCGATTTGAATTATATTAACGCGAGTGAACATGGACGAGTAATAGTTATTACACGCACTTTATGACAACTGTATATTCCATAGTAAGGTTAATAAGAGGTGCTGAAAATGTTCACCATTGACTTCTATACAGGTTCTTGCACGGTGTATCACATTTTTCGATACCGACTGTAATGTCGTCTTTGTAAGGCTCTCGATTGCCTTTCGAATGTTGTCTTGAAGGGTTTCCAATGCTTTTGGGTTGTTGAAATCGGATTTGTTTCTCACTTGCGTTACGAAACTAGTTTAAGCCAGTTCAAATCAGATTTGTCTCCTCACTTGCGTTACTTCATACATACCCTGTATCTTGGTCGGTATTAATTTTTACTTTACTGTATATAAGCAGCGTAAACAGAGGTTTTTGTCGCATCACTTGTTCTTTGTAGCAGAGTTTACTGAAATACTGTTGTCTTCTTTTTAATGAACTGATATCTGCGATACCTACAAACCTTTTTCTAGCGAGGAAGGTTCTTTGTGCTCCTTCCTTAACCAGTGATGCATGACTCTCTTTCTCGATGACTATTTTTTTCTTCACTCGTCTGATGAACATTTTCCGTGACCTTATGAAATTTCCCATTACATTACAAGCCCAAGATTTTGAAGTATCTGACTCTCACCCTAACTACAGTAAAAGCACCACGGATTAGGCGTAATAAAACAAGAGTAACAACTGCAGGAAACCTTTATCATGACATACAAACTGTTTCGAGAAAGAAAATCTTTTTGTAGTTCTGCAACCCTTTCACCCGAAATCGGCTGCTCCAAAATAGTTTTTAGATGCTCAGTTTTTTCGGTACAGTTTTGTATATTTAGTACATTTTGTATGTCTCTTCAGAACGTAATTCTTTTGTTAGTATATAATTATTAACGTATATAAATGTTTTGTCTTGTCACAATTATTCTAATGTAGTTCATAAAAGTAGGTATAAATTTAAGAGGGTGCCTCCTTCTTTCGCTTTAGAGATAATGAGGCAAAATTACGTTTCATCTTTGAAGCCAAAATATTTATTTAGCCAGAAATATAATGAGCGCTGTGATCTCATGAAAAACAAAAGCTTTTAAGCGATGGACCAAATACTTAACACAATAAATACTTCTAGAATGGAAAAACTTTTGGCGAAAATGTTTCGACATCCTCAGGAAAAAATAATAATTATTCGATGTTTTGAAAGACAATAAAAATAGAATACAATCTTCATGAATATGTACTATTTTGGAAGAAAATTCTATTCTGGTTTTTGTTTTGTCGAATGAACTGTAATAATATTTCCAATATAATATACTGTAATATTTTCAATACAATGTAACCTTATTTTATCCTGAAATAATTTGTTTGATGTAAACTTCCATTAAAAAGTTTTAACCCAACAAGGTCGTAAAATGTTTCCTTATTTCACGCAAAACTTTTCGTCCAAACTGCCGAAAATGAAAATTTTCTTTCATAAACCATCTACAAAAAACTTTACTCATATATTTCATCTTAGAAAGTTTTTGCTAATGTATTTGAAAAGATTCTTAAACAAGTATGGAATAAAAATTTCACACGCGACGTTAATGTATTACAGTACATAGAGACATTAATACACTCTTAACTCAACTTACTTTTAAATGTTATAAATTACAAATCTAAATTGCAATGCAAAATGTTATAAAAGAAATATACTGCTCAAATCTACGCAGTTAGTTGCAACATATATAGAGTATTATATATATAATTATATATATATATATATAGTTATACCCCTGGCTGCTTCGATGCCGTCACCAGGAAGAGTATAACAATTTGTATTCGTAATTTTCGTGATTAGAATGATCGTCTCAATGTTTTATCTTTCTACGAAGAGAGAGTGCGCAAGATTTAAGGGCATGCAAGATTTAAGGGACCGCAGGTCAAAGGAAACTTCCAGAGGACCTTCCAAAGAGGAGTCCTCCCAAATGAGGAGTCGTGACATCTCTGTGTATAACATCATCCGTCCCTCGTTTGAAAAAAAAAAAGTTACCATGTCCATTAGGGCGGAGCGTTTTTACACTTTTTTCGATTTTCGTTTTGTAATAGCGCGGAAAAGTGGCTCTTCCCCGTCAAAAGTGAGTGTGTAAAATCTCAGAGATCTGCAATAATATCTTCTGCCTCCGCACGCGCGTTGAAAATCCAAAAAATGCGCCAAAATACGCATTTTTTCAATATTTTCTTATAGTTTTAATTTTCATCCTACCTTCTTGTAATAGCGAGGAAAAGCATCCTAAAGGTTTAATTTAGACTAGTTTTAAATATGTTTGTCCTGCGATAATTTCTTCTGCTTCCGCAAACGTTCCAAAATACGGAAAAATTTATATAACTAGCGTATTTTATAATGATGCTATTATGGTCAATTTCAGCCATACATAGGCTGACCATATTTCCTTGAGACAAAAAGGGGACATTGGGATGGCAAAAAATGGACGGGGGTTATGTAATATTCTGTATTCATGAAAAAGTAAGTAAATAAACATATTGAGCTTACAATTATCTTCAGTGACAGAACCCATACAAAAACCCATACAAAACGGTACTGTCCCGTTCAAAACGGTACGTATGGTCAGCCTAGCCATACACCACAGTTTATTCGTTAATTGTGTATTAAGTAATGCAATTAACAATTAATTATATCATATTTTAGTAATTTAAGAAGTTTATATATTTCAGCAATTAAATAATTTAGGTCCACCAATACAGTTTACTTTGCATATGCTTGGTTTATTTTTGATGACTTATTTAATATGCATGCAGCTCCTCGCTTATTTCGTCAATACTGAATGTACTATATTGACAAAATAACCCAGAACTCACCACGAGGAGGTGGCTGCATTTCGAGTTCCTCCCTGCCCGACCCAACCACCCTACCATTATCGGACTTAAGCTAGTTACACACTGTAGTCACATTTTGTTTCCATTCTTGGCATTTTCTTTTTGGATTCTAATCTTGCTCTGATAAATCCATCCCTTGCCTCTGAACCGCGTACTGCAGCTGAAGCCTCTGTTACCAGCTTTATATGCCGTTCAACCGCTTGGGTGTGGCAAGGAAAGCGTGGGATGAAATCAGGTACATCTCCTGATGAGATATAGTTCAGGATGTCGGAGCGTGATAGAACTTTTGTCAGAGGAGGCTCTGACAGCTCACAAGTTTGCCAGTTAATCATGTTGTAGTACTCACTGCACTGAAAGTTCAACGTGGGCAATTTAAACACTCTCACTGCGGCTGACTCAGAATCTCTTGCTTTAAGGATTCTCCTCCATCTTAATTCTCTGATATGTTTTGCTTCATCGTGAATCATACTAAGAACATTCTCAGGATGAGAAAAATAGGAATTTCTCTGAATAACACGATCAACTATTTCTATACAGCGGGCACTCAACGACCTCGAACATTGTATCATTTGATAAAGGTGTTTGGCTCCCTGTGTTGCTGAAGAATTTCTCTTGATTTGAAACCACATTGGAATATAAACTTTCATAATATAATTCACGATACACTTAAAGTTGTCTGAAGGTTCTTCAGTTGAAACGTAGAGACGAAGTATGCGGTTAGCAGTTGTCACCCATCTGGAGTGTGCCATTTTGCCTGGTTTCTTTTGAGCTAGAGAGGGAGTACATTCACCTTTTGACACAGCATCATAGATTTCTGCCAAATATTTCTGATCTGTGCTCAGATCATCTCTGTCAACTACAATTTCTTCCGCTTCAACTGCTTCAAACTCAACAACAGGTCTCTTTTCACAATCAATTAACTCTTTTCCTATAGTCCTATAGGCCCCGTAAAACTCTGATGACCTGTTGTTTTACCATCAATGTCAGTCACTATGTGCCGCAAGGGAAGTTCATTAGTGTGAAGCAAGCAAATCAGCCACTGGAGTGCTCTCTGAAAGTGCTCTTCAATACTTCTTATCACTCTTCCTTTTGGTCCTGTATTAACTGCTGTCCCGTCACATCCAATGGCTTTAACTTCTGAAGTATCAATCTCATTTGAGCGAAAAAAATCCAAAATTGCAGAAGATATACTCTGTGCTGAGCCAGAAGCGGGAGTTACATGCCCAATATAATACGAGTTTGGTTCTTGAAGCAAAGTGACATGTTCTTGTTATATTTTTTTGATAACCTTCACTGCCAACTTTTTCTTGCACTGCAGTTCTGTCCTTTCTTCCATCGAAATAGATACTCTCCATAGTTTCTTCTTCGTAATCTCTCTTTTGAATGATAGATCTCACTCTTTTTATAGCTCTCCTTACTTTGCATCTGTCTATTACTGAACTTAAATCTTTTTCGTTTATAATTCTCACGTCTTCAAGAAGAGCCGAAGCAATTATAGCAGCAGACCTGTCTGACACACAAGTTTTGTCACAAGCTATAGCCAATGATGAGATTGTTCCATGATGAGATTGTTCCATCGATTTGACTCTCTGTGTCGGTTCATAATCAGAATCCGTTCCTTCTGTTTCACTTGATGTTGATGACAGTGTTTCAGTTGCTTGTCCTTTACTGGTAGATGGTTTTGGTTCATACTGTTTCATTCTCTGTTGTCTTCTAGCAATAGTTGCTAGATCTTCACGAGTTTGTGAAACATCAAGAGAGCCTATTGCCAATTTTCTTTTTGTCCTCTGATCTTTAAGGAAGTCTTGTTCAATTGCTGGAACCTTGAGATGGTTTTCACATGAACACTTATCAAAATTTTCACATTTGCAAGCACTGATGTCAAATAATTTGTTTTCTGCCTCATTTTGAAATGCTTGTAATTTAATTTTGAATGAGTCACTATCTTGTTTCCTTTTTATTGACTTTAGAAGGTTTTGACATTTTTCATGGTATTTTTTAATCATTTGAACGACACGGTTATGAGAACCAGTAGGAATAGAGGCTATTTTCCACAAATCTTCGAGAGTTTTTGAGAGAACACCCGAAATTTCTGCAACTGTAGGCTCTTTCTTCAATGTCTTCAGATTCAACCTAATTTGATGGAAATATTTCATGACGTCCTTATAGGTTGGAAGGCACCTCTTGTCTAGATCAGCTGGAGCCCCAAATATAGGGCAACTTGAAGAAGTTCTTGTTGCTTGAGCTGGTACTGACATTGTGGAAAACACAGTAATTAATATAAAAATTAAGAAATTACTCCTACAACGTAAAATATTCTTGCATTCTGTAGAAGTTTTGTATATTACACCAACGTATTATTATGCACTAAAATATGTAGTATATGTCCACATATGCGTTTTGTCGTGTTTGAAAGATGTATTAACAGCAAGAGCGGTAAGGTTGTTAACGAGGACGATAGAAATAGGATTCAAGACGATGTAAATAGGATTATGGAGTGGACAGATAAGTGGCAGATGCAATTTAACGTAGACAAATGTAAAGTTTTGCATATAGGTTCTCGCAGCAATAATTACGCGTACACGATGGATGATAGGGAGTTAGCGAGCGTTGACGAGGAAGTAGATTTAGGCGTACGCGTATCTAAGGATTTAAAGGTTAGGAACCAGTGCCTGGAGTCTTGCGCAAAAGCGAATAGGATGTTAGGCTTCATAGCGCGTAATTTCGAATTTAAATCGAAGGATATTATATTGCCCCTTTACAAGTCCCTAGTCAGGCCTCATTTAGAATATGCCGTTCAGTTTTGGTGCCCGTACTTGCGTGAGGATATTGATAGGTTAGAAAGGGTTCAGCGTCGTGCCACGAAACTTATTCCGTCATTGCGCAACAAGCCTTATGAAGATAGGATTAAAGTGTTAGACCTGTATTCACTCGAAACTAGGAGATTAAGGGGGGAGCTTATTGAAGTTTTCAAAATCGTTAATAACATCGATAACGTAAATTTTGACAAATTGTTCACTTTCGATAATAGTAATACTCGCAATAACGGATTCAAGTTGCGTGGCAGACGTTTCATTACTAATATCGCTAAAAACTTCTTTACGTTTAAAGTAATTGATAAATGGAATAATCTTCCCGCGTCAGTCGTTCATTCTACCAGCGTTAATATGTTTAAGAACCGTCTTGACAGACATTTTAAAAGTATTAACGTTGTTTAAAATTTAAAAAAGAAAGTTAACAACAGGAGCTCTGGTGGTGGTGCTCGAGGATGAGTCTGTTGACGATGAATGCCAGCTTGTGACATGCCAGCGTGTGATGCCAGCAATAAAATTATTAAAAAAAAAAAAAAAAAAATTAGACTAACACGAATGTAGATGTAGTTTGTAGCGTAAACTAACCCACTTTTTGTTTAACTTTACCTACATTTTTTTTTTTATCTCCTTACTTGCATGTCTGTAACTCTTTCCCTGCATGTTTGTAGTTTGCATGGTATGACAGTGAGTTAAGACTGTGTTTGCATGGTTTGTAAGCGTTCTTATTGTACTTCTTTTCATTTTTCACCCCTCTCCTATTTTCTCCGACTATTTTTCTGACTTGTCGGCAGTGGCCGGCGGATGATGATGGTGAGACTTTTTCCCTCTTTTTCTGAATGAATGTTAACCCACGAATGATAGGTGTTGCTCCTTACTTAACCCCTTATTCTCTTCTCTTCTCTTAACCCCCTACTCTTTCCTTTCTCTCGGGCTAGCCTTAGAGTGGATCTTAGGGTCTTTGTTAGCCTTAGCTTCTGTAGATCTGTAGATCCACATCTTACCCGAAACGTAGCTAGCACAAAACTGCGGGGAAGTGAGAGCAAGAAGGCCTGGTAGAGTGTTGTGAGTCATGACTCATCAGTCATCACTCACTGACTCATTGCCGTATATGGCAATGACGAGCAACACACCATACCAGGCTGTGGGGAAGCTTCTAGAACGATGTGGGAGTACTACATGACGTACAAAGTGAATTTATTAACGTATAGGCTGAATATGCAAAATACGTGATTTATGCTGATTTTTCCGTATTTTGGAACGTTTGCGGTGGCAGAAGATATTATCGCAGGACAAAAATATTTAAAACTAGTCTAAAATAAACCTTTAGGATGCTTTTCCTCGCTATTACAAGAAGGTAGGATGAAAATTAAAACAAAGAAAATATTGAAAAAATGCGTATTTTGGCGCATTTTTTGGATTTTCGTATACCCTTTAAGGAAAGTCATTTAGTAACGCGACTTATTCCGAAATAAATTTGTGGGGAAACTAAATTAATACAAATTGATAATTATGGTTGAATGTGTTGCTCTTATGGGAAAATAATTAATAATTGCAAATTATTTCAATTCAAATTTGAAGGGAAACTCATTCAAAACGATTTCTGTCTTACAACGGATGTACGCTTATCTTAGGCTCTAAGGCTATTATATTCTTGACTTATTGTAAACATCTTTAATCTGCTGTTACTTTATAACAGTTTATATGTTTACCTAATTTAAATACATCACGGATTTTATTCTTCAAGTCCTCTAAGTACTGTATTTCTCTTCTAGTTTATTGTATTTGATTTAAAAGCACTATGTAAGAAATATGTAGGGTCCCTTGACTCACAGAATAATTAAAATCTTATACAGAAAATGGAATGAGTGAAATATTACAGTACACTATCGTAAAAAATGTGTTTCATAAAATTACAAATAAAAGGTAGTGTAAGATAGATGAAAAAGAAACTCATAGTTGGAGATGAAATGGGTCAGGCATCCTTGGTTTTAGGATAAATTATTGTGTAAAATACAGCATGGAGTGAAGAAATTTTAATTAGTGGGCCAAAATTCGACGGGAGATTTCCTGTATGGAGGAACTTTATGGGTAAGTTATTAGGATCCGAGGCTTTAGCTGTGGGCCACTTGGATTCCCCAAATATCATCAGCATGATGATTGAATGTTGTCGATGATGATGATAAGATAATGATAGCTATTTACAGGTGGCTGCAAATCTAAAGTGAAATTTTTTGGATCTTATCCTCTGATTAATTGTGAAATTTCAAGGGGGAAATATTAATGTATTTCCTTCAAGGGAATTAACTGTATCTTATTGAGGTAATGTTACTGTTGATTAGTAGTGAATATATAAAACATTTCTTTCAGTTGAGGGGTAACTAAATTTCACCGCAAGCATGAATATTAATGAAGGCATGGCGTCACATTTTAACGCACTAAATTGTCGAATTTAGCTGGTTGTTTCAAGAATTTTTCTTACATTACGACGTGCTTCATTGAAAATTAATAGGTAGATAAGTGTAAAATTATAGGATTTATCTTATGGATGATAAACTGACGTACAGTGTATAGATAAAATTCATAATTAAATAGCGTCAATTGTTCAATTGTTTTTCTCTGTTATTAGCAGGGAGGAAATATGAGTCATCCAATAAGTATGCTCATAGAAAATAAAATTTATCGAGTGACTCTCTTAAATTAATAACAGTATGAGATTTATAAGATTACAGAATTCGTTTAGGAAAGAAGAAACGAAGAAATAAAAAGAAATACATAGTTTAAGTTTCCAACACCATGTAAAACCTTAATTTTAGAGTAAAAATCATTTTAGCACAATTCTATCATTCGTCTGTATCTGAATCATCCGAGTCTTTCATGGAATCTAAGGGATCAAATTTCAAGTGAACATTGTTGAAATGGATCTTAGTCACAATACCACACTCTTTTAATTGGTAATGTCCCGTAAAGTAATCTTCTTTCCCTATTTTTGTAACGCTTTTCTTCCTTTCTTTGACATGAACTCTTAAGAAAATTAGCATTCCGGGACGTAAGGCGATGTCCGTCAAACTATAGTGAGTCAGGCTGCCATGATCCGTTATGAGGGTGAGCAATTTCTTTGTTTTGTTAAAACCGACGAAAGTGATAGCTTTTAGGCTCAAGGTCTGCATATTTCTTAATTTTAAACAGCCCGTTAGTAGCTCGGATTAGTAGAATGGGCGCAAACTGGACGAGTGCAGGAATGTTGCAATGAGATAATGATCAATGTTGCAAATGGGTTATGCAACAAGGGGTGGGGGTAATGCAATGAAGGGGGAGAGGGGGTTATGCAATGAACGGGGAGGGGTTATGCAACGAAGGGGGAGGGGGTATGCAAAGGGGGAGGGGGAATGTTGCAAGAGCAACAAGGGGTTATGAAACTTGGAGGCGGCGTTATCCCCAAAGAGAAAGAGAGAAGGAGAGAGAGGAAGAGAGGTGTTCACCTGGCAGGAGCCAAGTGCATATTAAGACTTCAGCCGAGCGCCCGCTGTTTTATAAGGTGTAAATCCGCCAGTTGGCTTAGAAGGCGTAAATGGATTGTACAGGTTGAGTTGCCAGATTGTGCTATTTATTTAATTAAAGCATATATTATTGACAGTTGGCTTAGAATTCCGCCAGTTGGCTTAGAAGGCGTAAGTGGCTTGTTCAGGTTGAGTTGCCAGATTGTGCTATTTATTTAATTAAAGCATATATTATTGACAGTTGGCTTAAAATTCCGCCAGTTGGCTTAGAAGGCGTAAGTGGCTTGTTCAGGTTGAGTTGCCAGATTGTGCTATTTATTTAATTAGAGCATATATTCTTGACAGTTGGCTTAGAAATCCGTCAGTCGGTTTAGAAGGCGTAACCAGCCATCTGGTACAATTAATTATCGTTTACAACCAAAAGAATTAAATAAAACACCATTACATCATTCTGTTTATTTAGACGAAATATTGTAAATATATAGAAAATAAATATACATTGGAATGATAAAAAAAAATAAAAAAATAATAATAGTACAAGAAATATGAACGAGGAATATGTATATAATCAAAAAATAAAAAACATAACCATCAATATAACAGTACAGGAGAAATATATATATACACAATTATATTAAATAATTAAATATATTGAAAATAAATCCATACACTTTATCTTCTAATGCACAAAATAAAAAAATATAAAATAAGAAATACAAAACGGATATCCATCAATATAGCAGTACAGGAGAAATATATATATATATATACAAAATTATGTTAAATATATTGAAAATAAATACATTCACTTTGTTCTACTGCGCAAAACACTAAACTCACACGTAATCGAGTCTACAATCACATCGTTATTGCTTTGCACTACGCAGTATACGCGTTTTAATATTATTTCACCGCTCAAGTTATAGGGAAACCTGTACTCTATATAAATGGCCTTCATATCGTTCAGTACTATCTTTGTGCCCACTTTACATCCGGTTGGTAATTTGCCTTTAAATACGTCTAGAATACAATCAAAAGCACGCACATAGAGGTCAGCGTTAGCCACAACATCATTATTAAATACAAGTTTATAAACACTCCTTTCCAATCGAGGGTTTATTTCTACCGACCCGAGCTTTACAATCGTGAACTCTTCTTCACACTGCATAGCGGCAGTTGAAATAATCTTCTAAGTCGTCACGACAGCTGCTCATTATATAAAGAAATAGTGGTGCTACTGTAGTATGCGGTCTACCTACGATTCGGCGGTCTACCTTTTAATTATAGCTTCTTATCTTCTTATTATTTTATTATTAGGTTAATTGTACGCCCTTGACGATTGGTTAGTTTAAGTCGTGATATTTTAGTTAAAACTAACGAAAATATCACGACTTAACCTAACCAATCATCAAGGGCGTACTGTAGTATGCAGTCTACCGTTAAGTATGCGGTCTAGCAATTATGCGTGGTCTACATAGCAAAATACCGACCAACCAACCTAAATCTGCGCATGACAAAATAAACCCAGAGTCAAAATTGTGTAAATTAAATTATAATTCCTTTCAATTCATTTTCAATTCCTTTTAAATATTTTGAACGGTAGACCGCATACTACAGTAGAAACTTAACGGTAGACCGCATACTACAGTAGAAACTTAACGGTAGACCGCATACTACAGTAGAAACTTAACGGTAGACCGCATACTACAGTAGCACCGAAATAGTTCTTCAGGGTGAACGGTGTAGGTGAGCTCAGCACTGTTCCGATCAAGTGCTTTGTACCAAAGTTCATGATATTTCAGAGTCTAAACTTTCTAAATAAGCATCCAGCTCTAGATCATTCTCACCTTGTTCAGTCCTACACTCGGTAAACCCATCGAGCAGAGCGGTGTATGCGTATTCAAGAACCGTATCAAAATAAAGCATATCCGTAACACGTGCGTCTACAGTAATATAGGCTTCAGCCTGCGGAATCCGACGATCTCAAACATTCTGTCGAGGATGAAACGGTTTCGGGTAGGGACAAGAGCATTATTATCAGAAGCATTCTTCCACATCAGCCGTATATCAATGCATGGCCGATGGTTATTTATACACAACCTACAAACAACGGCATATGAGGGGGTGTCACTAATCTGCTCTCTTCTTGTACCTACACCTGTATGAATTTTATGACGATCCTCACTCCACTTCTCAACTATCACGAAGATTCTATTCATCTCCTCGACACTTAAATAAACAACATTCCGTTTGTTTGTTTGTCTACAAGCCGTTTCCAGTACATAGTTAACGACACCGACTTCGTCACGGACACATCGTACACGGCGTTGAGAATGCTGTTCAAAGGAAGTTCCATCATATTCGAGGAGCGCACGTCCAGTCAGTTCAAGCTCTGAGATGACTATGAGCCACATACAACGGATCGGCTCGACGAGAGAAGTGAGTCACACCATAAGCTAATGAAACGTGTACGGCGCTGTTCGAATAGTTGTATCCCATTATATTAGGTAGGTGTTTTGAGAAATTTTCCGATGCATGAAGTAATATCGATTTTAATGTTTTATCACTCCCACTCCCCAGAATCGGTATGATGCAACATGACATAATATCGCTTGTCACAAAACTCATCAACAAGGCTCACTATCCATATCCGTTGCTTCTTTTCTGCACGTGTTGTTTCTTCTACTTGACGGTATATGTAAGCTATTATAAAGTTTAGTCCTACAACATAGTTCAATACATCACTTGTACTACGAAATCCTACAATGCACTCGCCAGAATAGCCATAGAGTATTTGTACCTCTTGCTCCTTCGCACGAATCAATGTAGCCTTAAAAGCATCAAAGGAGGGTGGAATAGGGAGTTTTTCAGTATCCACTACATCTTGACACCTTGCCGAATACCATTTCATAAACGTCGAACATGCAATATTAAAGGTAGCCATTACTATTTTCTGTCTACGCGGGAGAATACACGTCTGAGGTCCAGGGCTTACTGCGATCAACTGAGCACGCAGGGAAGCCCAGGTAGTAGCAGGAGTCACTGGACCAGTCATACAGGTGGGCGGAGCTTAGAATTTTCTCCTATACACACGCTGGGCGGAGCTTAGAATTTTCTACACACACACACACACACACACACACACACACACACACAAAGGAGAAACTGAAACGCTAATTGAAACACGATTTAGTTAATAAACAAAATATTCAAGGTGTATATATATTTACAAATACGTGTAATAAATAAGTTGACAATAGACACATCAAAGATTATTTTATCCAAAGGGTACGGTATCATAGGTACTAGGAACCTGGTAACGTTTCCTATAGGTGTTACGGCACACCTTTGTACCCCTAAGTTCCTTCACGCCCCCCAGCTTCTGCGCCCGAAAATTGTGGGTGCCTACAGTTAGTTGGGGCGGCAGGTCGCCCTTATCATCATCATCCAAACACACTAGATCCTTCAACGAATCAAAGTTAACGACCCGCCGATTCGCATGGTTGAGTGTGATACCCTTAGCCTTCACGATATATTTCATATCCTCCCCCACCCTCACCCGTACCCCATAAGTTTTTGGCCCTGTTGAGACAAAAGAGTCGGCGTATGCTGTGTATCCATACTCATCCTTGATCTCATCAGTCAACTCACCAAGGAATTCACCAATAGGAGGCATGTATTCACCCTCCCTCTCTGTGAATATCACACTATCTGTATCAGCGTACAATACCCTCTGCCCAAGAGAATGCAATAGGCCTCAAAGTTTGATGTGTGCGTAGGCCGTTGTGAAGCTGGCTACAGGTATGTTTGTAACCCGTGAGGTATCTGTGGCCAATTCGGTACTGTTGTACTTTATTATGTAAGTATTACCTACATTCCATTCACGATCTCCATGACCTCTTTATCGGGAGCGTTGGTATAATCTCAGACTTCACTATGACATTGTGCCAAATGAACGTTCCCTTTGCCAGTATTCTGTGCAAATTTTTCCCAAAGACTGTTTAGACACAATTTTGCACTAAAGCGCTTGTCAGGGTTCTTTACAATTTGGGAACGGTCGAGCTGTATACCTTCACGGTCACGGTAACGTTGAATATAGGCCGACTTTTCATCTTCGGTATCAACCCCTCGCGAATACCCTGATGCTTCGACCTTATCTTCAAAAAAGCGTTTATATATGGCGTGAAATGGTTGGGTAGCTTCTGAAACCTCCACACCTCATGTATCTTCAATATGCTGTAGCCATGGCGAACAGCTAGATCCAGTTCTGGACTTGTATATATACCTCTTATCTTACGCTGGTGGGTTGTATGGTCACAATCACCATTGTTCTCTTCTGCGCACTTCACGCACAAGGGAAACATGAGCTTGTGATCGATAACGATGGGTAAGATCGGCATCCATAAATCGCGAGGGGGAAGCACGTCTACGAAAGAAAGGCCGAAATAGTACCCGTTCAAATTTGTTGAGAACACCTCGATGGTGGTAGGTCAGGTCCCACCAGTTTCTCAGGTGCACCCGGGGTACGGATTGTTCTTCATCACGTAGGGTATAAAGAACAGAAGTCGTAGTAATGGAGTTTCACACCCTCCGTAGGCGGAAAGTATAGCTTGAAGGGATTTGTACGCCCTCCGAACAAGCTATCACCGCATTTGAGAGGATCCAGCACCATTGAACGTTTGATCGTGTTTATTTCTTCACGGTACTGTCCATCTGTTCCATCCGTGCATCATACTCATGCTCCCACAAGACTTTGTGAGTGAACTGGAGCCTATAAGTTGATCGCGGGTGCGGGTCCACGCAAGACAGTCGGCAGGAGATCTACCGTGGATATCTCCTACGATTCCACACTCAGGACGGGGATCCGTGCCACCAGCAACCGTTAAAGGAGTACACAGTCTTCTCACCAGTGGCACGGTTTTCACTTAGACCATCAACCCAAAAAACACGACCATTAACCTTAATGGGTACTTCACCCGTGTTGCGGGCATGCTTTATGTATACACCTGTCTGCTGCTGTAGGTGTATGAGCCAGTAAATAGCCTTGTGCCCATAACTGCGGGGATTGTTTCTGTGAATAACGGCTAAGGTGTCTTTAGGCATGAAGTTATTCTTGAACACCGTAAAACATAATGAGGCGATGGTGGTTGCGACTTGCAACGGATCGCATTTGAAACGGCCTATGTACATCCTTCTAAAGGCCTGGAAACATACTCTAAGCACGCGCATCATTCACGCAATAACGCTCACATTCATCAGCTATATTATAAGGATTACATTCATTAAAACTGTTGTAGTATCGGTCAAAATCTTCACGTTCATCTGTACTCATACATTCATAGTTAAAGTAATGTTTGGGTGGAGGTAGTCCTACGTAATTTAAAGTTTCGCTAGTGAGGAATGTGTAAGGGAAATATCCTTTTGAAACTTCAGCGGCTACGCCCATCACCTTGGGTAGCTTTGCTAATTTACAAGGTGTGAATAATAAAGTGTCTTTAAACTGTACATTACCTCTTATTTGCATCTGTATTAGCTTGTTGCCTCTTTTCAAGGGATCACCTGTAAATATCTCAGATGACTCGTGCTCAAGCAACTCCTTATAAAGGAACTGTGTCAAATTTTGCCCCGTTATGGGCGAGAATATACACAGTCATTTTTTTAACTTGTCCGCTAACTTGACAATATAGGACACAAAGAGTTTCACAGGGCTATCGTGGGCATTCGTTTTAAAAACGTTTGTCCGTTTACCACATTTGTGACACTCATCACACTCGATCTCCATACACTCATCACAGATAGTCTGGCTTACAAGTAAATGTGGAATAACCTCTTTGGTTTCAGCGTTCGTGTATGTTTCTATATCGTAGTACACAGTTATACAAGGGCTATTTTTAGGCTTAGCATCTTTCATATAACATACATGCTTTACTCCAACCGCCTTATATTTCTCATGGCATGTAGAACAGTGAATTTCATCACATTTATGCTTGAAATTCCCCCAATTATCCATCATATGAAACATACCACATTCACAGATTCTCATTTTCCTGCACGTGCCAATTGATTTATGGAGCTCAAAACAGTTATTATTGAAAAATGTGCGTCTACACACATCACTTTCCCTCTTCTCAACTTCAACTACACAGCTTTCACATTTGGAGCTTTTACACTGCTCACATACCATGTGGCAATCTTTACAATGTTTCACTATATCATCCGCAAACTCAATAGAGCCCTTACACAAATCATAATGTCGCCCATATTTTCGACTTTTATCATAACTCGCGTAAAGGTCCCTTATATTACGGATGGGTAGATATGTTGTCTCTGACAGTCCTAAAATAAGTATGGGCCTTGTACGATCTCTCACACTGCTTTCAAAAACATACACAGTCCTACGACGATTATCCATTCCAAATACAACTATACGAACATTCATTTCCTCTTCTACCCCTCTCAGCTGTTCAGGACCCATATTACAGTCAAACTCAAGTTTACAGTCTACAGCTAGTTTACGGGCACGCTCCACTACCGTAGGCAACCAAATGTTTTTGACCCGTGTATTTAGTACAGTAAACATACGGGCCATGACTACTGCTATAAAGCCGCAACCACAATCGGCGTTTATATGCCGTTTATAAATAGCCTGAGAATTGAAGTTAAGAGTATAACGTGTGGCACTATGACCAGCAACACGGAATACACGGTCAATATTTACCGTGAAGTTATCCATATTGAAGGCTATACTACTTTGAGAGGCCGGCATTATACGGCCTAATATATTATTACACCATTGCTATACATGGATCTAGGATCAACCCTGACTACATACCAATTTCTAGTCAAGGCAGGGGTGGGAATAGCGGTGCGCACCAACTCGAATGTTATGCCATCCTCAACAGAACGAGAATCTGCTGTGGAGGATGTACCCGGAATTAAATAAGGGGGTATATTTGGAAAGGTACTATTGTGGGGGTTGTGTCGTAAGACGTAGAAGGTTCGGGCTCTATTACTGGTGGTCTAACAACCAGCTCAACCCTGGCGCGCTTTATACCTGACGTGGTGGGCTCTTCATCGTGCCTCCGGTTTGAACTGGGGCGTGCTACAAGTAACGCTGGTGAGGATTCGTTAGCGGGGAAGGATTCTGTGATCACAACTACACTGTCGTCGGGGTCATCTGTAATATCGATGATGGGGTGCTGTACCTCGTCGTCATTCACGGTTCTTTGGAAGAAGAAAACAAAATATAAGGAGCAGCACTCAAAATTTGTGATATTTTATAAATGGCCCACTTAGAAGTGTGACGTGTTAGAAATGGATTCTGTAGAAAAATTCAGGTTCACGAGCCCATCCACATGTATTATATCTGGACCTACAAGATGTGGTAAAACTGTGTTTATGCTTAAAATCATTAAAGAAAAGGGAGAGATGTTCTAAAAATTTGTGCATAAAGTTACATGGTGCTATTCGACGTAACAATCAGTGTTCAACGAGTACCAAGATGATATTTTGTTCCACAAAAGTGTGTATGATGTTAATTCGTTAAAGGGAAATGAACATACAGTCATTGTAATTGACGATCTCATGTTGGAGATGGATAAAACGTTTGCCGAGACATTTATAGTATTCTCCCACCAACTTAACATAAGCGTCTTCTTCATCAATCAGAATCTATTTTTCAAAAATAGATACATGCGCGATGTGTCGTTAAATACACAATATATAGTCTTATTCGCGCAACGTAGAGATGTATCACAAATTGGGGCATTCGCCAATCAAATTTTTCTGAATCAGCGTAAGGAGTTTTTGGAAGTTTATAAAGAAGCTACAAGACTGCGTTACGGATATTTGCTTTGCGACATTCATCCGGGAAACACGTTTAGGTTGTTTCTAAGAACGAATATATTTCCAAACGAGCCTGAAACGGTGTATATTCCAGAATGACAAAGAGGATAAAGAAATACCATGAATTAATAAAAATCTATTATCGATTGCCCGGGCAATGCAGCAGATGTTTGCTAAAAATATCGACTCCGACTTTTTAAAATGCATCTGTGAAATCTATCTTAACGTTATAAATTGCAATGTATCAATGAAACCATCTCAGAAGGCTCGCCCACGCCGTTACAAGAACATAATACGTGTACTCGCTCTTAAAAGTCAAACTGTAGGGAAGAAAAAACGAATTATTGTACAAAGAGGAGGGTCATTCCTCCCCATCTTATTTTCAGTTTTGGGTCCTTTACTGACTAGATTAATATAATGAAGAAAGTGGTAGTGATTCTACACGAGATGTATGCTTCACTGCAAAGTTCAAAGAATCCAGACACGGATCTAGATCCCCGTAAAAGCAGGCTTAAAAGAATGGAAAACGAATTGCTAGCCCTATTGGACAGTGAAAAAACACTTGATGAGAAAAGAATCTTATACCAAGAAGCTCTGCAGAAATTTCTTCACGAGTACGAAAATTATAAGAACCCGACAGAGATTCCCGTGGTTATTAGGCACAGCACTGGGAACGATGGACATGGTGACATAGGACCTGTGTCCGACGATAGGGCTGACCAACCAAAGATTAATGGGTCGGTCACAGAACATATCGAGCACATATTAAAAAGCACCCTCCTATTGAAAAATTTATTGAAAAAATTATTTTATTTTTTGAGAAAGATTATTTTTATTTAGGTGCAATATTAAGGCTAAGTTTACTTTAAATAGACACAGTAATTATAAAAATAATAATGGCCCATTTAGACACTGTCAACGTAGCTACAGACTTTTTCACTGTTGGCTGCAGTGGTTTTAAGGTTAAAATTTGGTCGGCAGCCAGATTACTAACTATGGTCAAGCTAAATGGGCCATTATTATTTCTATAATTACTGTGTCTATTTAAAGTAAACTTAGCCTTAATATTGCACCTAAATAAAAATAATCTCTCTCTCAAAAAATAAAATAATTTTTCAATAAATTTTTCAATATGGCGCCCCCGGGTGGGCAGTCGAGAAGTTGGTTACCCTTTTTTGTTTTATTTTTGATACAGTAGTTTTAAATGCAGTGAATTAAAGTTTTTACATAATCTGAAAATTTAATTATAGATATCATTGATAATATCATTTATAATATTAAACCTAAAAAATGGCTAATGAAACTGAAGCCACTCCAGAAAAAAGTATGGAGACAGTATCATCATGGTTAGGAAGTGATGTGGAAGTGCTTGAAACTAGTAACTTGGTAAAAAAGAGGGGAGCAATCAGAGCCTCAGCTACTAAACTTTTAGCTACAATCAAAGAAAAATTGGATGATTGGACTGAGGAACAAAAAAATTGATATGCTCGGCTTTTGTCCTCACAACTGGACAAGTTACAAAATTTAGATGAGGAAATCCTTAGTATGTTTGTTAGTTCCGAAGGCTTCTCAGAGGCTAAACAAGAGAAACTAGATGAAAAAAACAGTTATTACCAAACTGAAATACATCAAATGGTACAAGCATTAACAACAAAAAAAATAAAAGTTGGGTAGAAATAACCACATATATTTCCAAATAAAATATAAACAAAATAAATATTTACCACAAAATAAATATAGAATAAAAATAACAACCCTCGTTTCTAACCAACTAGTGAAGTTGGGTTTCCCTAATTAACAAAAAGAAGAAAGAAAAAAGTTTCTGAGACAAAGAAAAACGGAGCTCTTTGTTAGTCATCGGAAAATTTTGACTGCTGAATCAAGTGGGCTAGTTTTTTCATAAAAATTCTCGTAGTTCCCCAACTAACCGGGCAACTTAAAGTCAACCTTTAAACCTCAATATTAACCACTGCAATTAAACTAAAACCCTGTTTAACTAAATAGTGGCCTACCAGAACTAGGTGTGAGTAACTTAATTAAAATACATAACTAAGGTAAGAGATTAAAACTAGGTACCTAGAAGAAACTCGAACCGGGCTACAACAGCCCTAACTAAAAAATGAAATGGCTGTTATAGCCCCTATTAAAACTTAAGGGTAATATAGCCCTAACTTAACTTGAGTAAAAACCTTCAAAACCTTAAACCTTTAAAAACAAAAACTTAAGGGCAATACAGCCCTAGCCTAACTTAAACTGCAAAACCTAGGTCTGGGAAATAGCCCCTATAAATAAATAACTTAGCAGTGTGCCAAATAGTAACTTAACAAATAAAATTCAAAATATGGAAACTAAATGAAACTTATGGATTGGTTAGAAACAGAAAGGGTAACGTTCAACTGGCAACTTCATTTTTGGTAAGTCTAAATTAATTTTAATGAATTTAGCTTGATCATAGTTAGTAATCTGGCTGCCGACCAAATTTTAACTTTAAAACCACTGCAGCCTACAGTGAAAAAGTCTGTAGCTATGTTGACAGCGTCGAAATGGGCCATTATTATTTCTATAATTACTGTGTCTATTTAAAGTAAACTTAGCCTTAATATTGCACCAAAATAAAAATAATCTCTCTCAAAAAATAAAATAATTTTTCAATAAATTTTTCAATACCTCCCACATACATTGAGGAATAAAGGTTTAAGTCTTTATAATCTATTGAATGAGGACCCCGCCATAAAATGGACCGATACAGGTGGGATCATTGTGGAAGGAGCAAAGGTATAGGGATCGAATATCGTAGGCATTGTCCATGATCTGGTGAGAAAATGGGATAGGCCCTCACCATCAGGATGGAAGCATATTAAAGCAAGGCTACAACAAATAAATGTCCCCAAAACAATGATAGGAAATCTGAACAGGTTAAAAGAATTGGAATATGGGACGCACGTGACACAATTGATGACGCCATCACCCCCGGCGGTGACACCTTTAAAGAGGAGAAAGAAGAGGTTAAACAACGGTCAACCCTACCCACATGCCTCTAAAATACGCAAATGGCTAACATATTAAGAAGACGTTATCATGACATTTCTAACCCAGCCTTCTACGGAGGCGTAGATAGACTGTACAGAGGTGTTTACGCAGTAGGAAAAAAAGATGTTGAGAGATTTTTGCGGGAGCAGGACGCTTATACACTTCATAAGCCTGTGAGAAAAAGGTTTAAAACAGCCAAGACAACAGCTTCTTCGACTGACTCTATTTGGCAAGCAGATTTAACAGACATGCAAAGATATTCTGTGTATAACGATGGTTACCGCTACATTCTATTCATAATAGATGTATTCTCTGGATATCTGTGGCTAATTACTCTGAAAAACAAACACCTGAAACAGTTACTAAAGCCACCAAAACGCTGAGGTTAAAAGAAAACAGGGTTCCTGGCTATTTTTGTACGGATATGGGGAAGGAATTTATAGGCCGTGCTTTTCAGAACATGTTGACAGATTTTAATATCACCTACTACACTACCAATTCTATACATAAGGCTTCTTTAGCTGAAAGAGTTCAAAGTACCATAAAGGAACGCATGCACCGCTATTTTACACATAAAAACACATACAGATTTCTAGACATTCTGGAATCATTGGCTTCATCCTACAATCGTTCACACCATCGCACGATTGGGACAACACCTAACGAGGTTTTAGAAAGAGGTACGCGCCTAGAGGTGAGAAGAGATGGAACACCGCTACACTCTGCGCGTTTCAAAATCAATGATTATGTAAGGCTGTCGCGTTTGGGAAATAAATTCGCGAAGGGATTTGAGCAAGGATGGACACGTGAGATTTTTAAAGTTAGGGCTATGAGACCTAAAGGTGAGATAATGTATTACGTTGAAGATTTGAATGGGGAAGAAATCGCAGGAGGCTTTTACCGCGAGGAGTTGCAGAAAGTGGCATTTAATTTAGGAAAAAATGTGTTTAAAATTGAAAAAATTTTAGGAAGCAAATGTTCAGGAAAGAGAAAAATGTACCTGGTGAAATGGCTAGGATACCCAGAAAGCTTCAACACCTATATAAAAGCTGATGCAATAATGAAGCTTAAATTGTATGCAACATGGCTCCTAACCATTTCTACGTCACACTCCCGTCCTCCTTGTCTACATTAGCCAACTTTGTAACAGAGCTCCATGGACCCATTGAATTGGGTCGTGATTCGTATGAGGTGGGGATATGTGAAATTCAGCTGGAAACTCTCTTTTTAAATACTGATTATAAAGATACCGTTTTTATGATTCTTAGAGACTGAAATGAGTGTCAAAAAGCCGGGGTAACTCGGGATGAAACCATGCGTACCGCCCAGACTGGGGATGCACAGTATTACAGTAACACTAGGGCTGGGTCACTATAGTGAGGTCGAGGATGTTGTGAGAGACTTAAACGTAAGTTTAAAAACTCAAATCTTACAGGCGATTTACTGTAGTATACGAAATCGTAAACAATGAGTCCTATGCATGCACTATGGCCCTAAAATCGCAGGCTAACCGAAATATTAAAGACCAAAGAGTGTTCAAAATTATGACCGATGGACGATATCGATCAGTCATTCAAAGAGATACATTTCACGAGGCACAACACGACTTGTCCAGCCGAATGTATCAGTTGAAATTGGAGAAAATGGTTGACGGCTATAAACCCCTAGATATGAGCTATATTAACAGCAATATAGTGGAGCACCAGTTTGTTGTGGATACCCAGACACGCCTGCTGCGCATCGCTCACATTCCCAACCATAGAGGAAGGAGTTTGAGTATTACATATGACACCCCATTATGTGAACGTTGCAACTAATCTAATAACCAATATCTCAATATTCTTGCCACATCATTAGCATTTGGCTCTTTTTTCCCCTCACTAGCTATAAGTAAGAGATATCTTGTTTGTAAATATTCTTTTAAAACGTCTTCATATAGGGGAAGTTTGGGAAAGTCACTCTGTTAGTGTAACAACGCGTATTTAACTATCCAACTAATCAATTCTGAAAAGAAAAATTTTATATATAAATTATGTATATTCTGGACGAAACAGTCAAGAAAAAACTTAATAGCAACAAGAATACAAAAAATACAAGAAAATCTTAATAAAAAATCATAATTGCCAAATAATTAATAAAGTTTACGTATTTAAATTAAGTTTTAAAAGTTTTAAAGTTTTTTGTAATGTTTTACGTTTTACTTGCAATCTTCGGAGGACTTGCGGAACATCAAAACTTGATCAATTTAGTTTTTTTAATTATTGTTGAGAATTTATAGTGCATCTACAAATTTCTTGGACACAGGCATGTGGAAATTCACAAATTTAATTTTTCGACCCGGCCTAGTGTGCATAGTAAAGTAATAGGTCTATAGGAATCTGGTTTTGTTGGATTTTTGTTTGGTTTGAGTAGTGTGATAATGTTACCGTGTTTCCATATGTCAGGAATAATACAGTGATGGTATGAATATTTGCTGATGTTTGTGAGAGCTAGTATTCCGTGTAGGCCAAAGTGTTTAAGATGTATGTTAGATATGTTGTCTGATCCAGTAGCCTTCGAATTCTTAATGTTTTAGATGATCTTGGTTGTCTGGTCTGTATTGAAGGGTGTAATGGTCGTGTCGAGTCTGTAGGTTTTCTTGTGTCTGGCTGTTTGTCTGTCTGCGTGTTTCTGGTTGTTGTCTCTGTTTAAGTGACTTATCTTTGCGTAGTGATTAACTAGAATGTTAGCTTGTGTATATGTTGGGATATTATTTTGGCTACGACAGATAGCCGCATGTGAGGTGTGAATGCCGCTGTTAGAGCGGGTAATGCTGTTTATAGTCTTGTATAGCCTGGATGTATCTGTGGAGCGGTTTAATGTGATTATGAATTCCCTAAATGTTTCTGTTTGTTTTTCTTTAGTTTGTTGTTTATTTCTGTGTTGAGCTGTTGTATCTCCCTTTTTATGGCTTCTGTGTGTGGTGTTTGTGTTTTATGTTTGAGGTTGTTACGTTGTCTTATGAGATGGGCTATTTCTCTAGTGTAATTTGGGTTGTATTTCCTAATGTTGCCCTCGGGTATGTATTTGTTTGCATTATTGATGATCTGATTAAATGTCTTGAATGTTGTATTGATGTTATGATGGGTGTGCTGTTTAATGTGGCGAATTGTTCCTCAGTCTGTATTTTGAAATGTTCCCAATCAGCTTTCTTGTAATTTCTGTAAGTGTGCCTAAGGCTATTGGGGCAGAGTGTAGAACGTGTTGTAATGATGATGGGCAGGTGGTCTGATGACAGTTGTTTTTCTGTTCTCCAGTGTGTATATGTTGCTAGTGAGGGGGAACAGAACGTTATATCTGGGGAGGAGTTTGAGTATCCTGCTTCATGTGGTATGTGTGTAAAAACTGTGTATGTTCTTCTGTATTGTTAAGAATGAAGAGGCTGTTTAGTTGTGTAGCTATGTTGGCGCCTCTGGTGTTGTTTTGGTTGTGCGGGTACCAACTAGTGTCTTTAGCGTTGAAGTCTCCTCCTAAGATGACATTAGTGAGAGGCCAGATTGTGTAACTGTGGATTGTAATTGGTTGGCACCCGAGGTGAACTGTCTGGTGGGATGTAAATGTTGATGAGTGTGGTGTTGTGTTCTGCGCGTGTTTTAATGTTAACTGCCTGTATTTCTATCGTGTTATCTGCTTGGATTGTGTTTGTATTGTTTTGGGTGGCATCAGTGCAGCGATGAGTCCACCCCCATGACCCCTAGTACGATCTTGACGGATCGCCGTGAAGTCAGGGATGGTTGGTGTTTTGTGTGTGCGTTTTAGTTTTGTTTCTTGTATAAGTGCTATGTAAATGTTTTGTTTGTGTACGAATTCCCTAACCAGCATGATTTTGTTTGTGAAGCCATCTACGTTGTACTGTAATACTGTATGTTAATATTATGCTTCTGTATGTGTCTCATGGTCCAATGGTGTCTGTCTTTGTATATGGTGACGTATGCAAGTTGTAGTGGGGCCTGGATTAGTCTTAATGTCGCCGGAGAGTAAGAGTAGTCCGGGGAGCCGTCCGGCACGCAAATGCTCCCCATAAATGAAAAAATAGCACGCTGGTATAGGTCCGGCCCCGGGAGCCGATCGGCACTGTGGCCGTGCTACGCAACAGGCCGTCAACTACCAGTCTGGCCAACCGTAGACAGCCCGCTGCACGGAGATTTGAGGAAGTTTGGCCACCAGCGCGTTGATGTCTTCGGTTTGACGTCGCCTATTCTTCGCGTTGACGTTCCACGTTTTTTCGTTGACGTTGACGCGCTGACATGTCCCGTGCTGGAGGATACAGCCACTGCTAGAAGCTTCCTCGGCAGCTGCTAACTTTTGGTTTTATTGTGTGTAGATTCAGTTATTACTATGAATCTATTAACATGTATTTACTATTAAGCTATTCTGAACATAGAAATAAATGTGTTTTGCTTTGTTTCAGCTTTTTACTCAAGCGCGTTAAGATTTTCATTGCTGCGTTTTTTTCAATTATTCGGTCAATAAAACTATAGAAAAGAACGCAGCAATGAAAATCTTAAGCTTCACATCCAGTCCCATTGTATCAAGATTTGTGAAGCTTAAGATTTTCATGGCTGAGTCCTTTTGACCGAAAACTATTGACTAACCCCAGCACTGCAGGTACAGCCAAATGGGCCCGTTGGGCCCACTTTTTCTAGCACCTAATAATTTTTACTCTCGAGGAGCCGTTTCCGTGTTTTAGGATGGGACAGACAGACAGAGAGCATTAGGCTATTATATATATAGATAGATAGATTTTTTACTACAAACAACACAAATTGTAAAATAGTTCCGTTGGGCGGAGCTTAGAACACTCGACGAATAAACTCCGCCCGGCGCCACGCGGACAGACAGCTTACTCAGCTGAACATTTTAGCCACATAGAATTTGATCTGAGCATTTTCCTTTTTGTTGTAAACGAATTTGTTCGTTGTTTACATCAAATTATTCACAACGACGTCCTCTATCTTTTGGTGTAAAGTGCTTGTGGTGCAGTTTCTTCTGAAAAGAATTATAACCTTCAGAAGAACTGTCTGCGAAATGCTAGTCGGGATCAAAAAAGATTTGTTGTGCGTGGACGATATGTATGTGGGTGCGTATTTGTGGGTGGTCTAAATTCGGGTGGTCCTTATTTGGGGGTAAAATGTTTTGGATCACCAGAAGATCAGGGCCCCCAGCTTCCTTTAGTTAGCCTTATAAGGCTAAGTAAAAAAAATATCACGACCAAACCTAACCAATCGTTAGGTCAACTGTACGCCCTTAACGATTGGTTAGGTTAGGTTGTGATATTTTCGTTAGTTAGTCTTATAAAGCTAATTAAAAAAGGCTGGGGGCTCTGATCTTCAGGTGATCCAATTTTTTTTATGGAATATCCCTGCTTCCAACCCTGAAAGTTGTGTCGTTTGGTGTGGAAACTTGTTGTATAAAGTTTCATTAAAATTCATTGATATTTAGGTGTGGCACAAGCAACTTGAAGTTTTGCCTTATATGCCATATTTGTATATTATGGGACTGTGGGAGAAACAAGATATGCAATACGAATGTTCTTTCTGTATTTACACAAGCCTTATGAAATCATTTAAAAACATCATGAAATCTATTAAAAAAAAAAAAAAAAACTGTTGTTCAAGGTTTGGCAAGAAACCGAAGAGTTTAATCTATTTTCCGACGAGGCTTATCAAGACTTGCATATATATATATAGGGTGTCTCATAAGTCCGGCATCATAGGAAAAATAATAAAAAAAGGCAAAACAAAAGCTTTTATTTACAGAACGTGCTCAATATGTCCACCATTGTTTCCAATACACAAATTCAGACGTGATACCCAGTCAGCAAGCACACGGTGAATGATGTCAGGAGTAATGGTGTTACATGCCCCAATAATGCGCTGCCGCAAATGTTCAACACTCCTAATTTTCTCTGCGTATACCAGCGCTTTCAAGTGGCCCCAGAGATAAAAATCTAGTGGCGTGAGATCCGGGCTTCTAGCTGGCCATTCCACAGGCCCTCGACGTCCTATCCAATGACCTGGGAATTGTTGGTACAGGTATTCCCTTACTTGGGTGCTGTAATGTGCAGGAGCGACGTCTTGCTGGAACCATGTTGGGAAATTTCCTTCTTCGTTCAAGACACTGGGAAATGCTTCTTCCTTGAGCATACGTAGGTAGGTGCCTCCAGTGAC